>JAUPMG010000013.1:5244016-5257277 GCA_031762675.1 Pachysandra terminalis | reverse complement strand
CCCCCCCCCCGCCCCCCCCCCCCAACATAAAGAGCTATACCCTAGCAATAATAACCAACATGAAAAACATACAATGCATGAAAAGATTGCTTTTATAGACTAAGCATTCCAACAATTTGAAAAATAAATAAAAACCCCCATTATAACCTAACATAAGGCAAAGCCAATTTTTTCAATCTGAGAATCGCTCTAACATCTGCAGGAAGAGAAGAAAACTCATCATATCTAAGAACCTCCGAAGAAGAACCTTTTTTAGGAAAAAACCAGCAATAGAATTAACCTCCCTATACACATGCGAAAAAGAAGACTAGAATTGAGGGAGGACTCTAAGAATAGCTCTCCCCCAATAAAATATGTGCCAAGGAGGATCAGATCTCCTTTGCAACCAATCAACCACATTCCTGGAATCCAATTCAATCTCAATAAGATGAGGATCAAGATCCGAACAAAGAAATAAACCATCCAAAAGAGCATGGATCTCAGCCACATTATTCATGTAGTGACCATAAAATGATGACTAAGAAGCAATGAAAGAGCCATCCAAATCTCATATAACTCCTCCACCACCACCTACACCAGGATTTCCAAGAGAAGAACCATCCACATTAAGCTTACACCAACTTAAACTAGGACGCAACCACCTCAAGAATCAAGATCTTAGACTTTTTTGGCTGAACATATAAGAGATCAATACCCAATGCTTCCAATAACAAACAACCCGAAAACGAAGATGAATGTTTAGGTGTTTAGGCTTGAAGAAAAAAGATAATTCCCATAGCCATCAAATCACCTTGCTAATCTCAAAATGAGAATCATGAAAAACATTTTCAAACCGTCTAGAGTTTCTCTCAAGCCATATCTCCCATAAGATAAGAGATGGAATAAACCCGATTATCATACCAGACTGGAAAGTGAAAGAAGCCTAAGCATACCAAGACATAACCGTGTCATGAACAGAAGCACCTCGTAAACAAGGAATATCACAAATCTGCCCAAAGAATGACCATACATCCGACGCAAGCTGACTCCCACTAAAAAGATGGTCAAGCGACTTAGATAGGGAATGAGTACAGCAGCAACACTTTGAGGCCAGACGAACACCCCTAGCATGAATAACGAAGTCAACAGGAAGAACACGATGAAATACCTTCCAACCAAAAACCAGAATTTTGGTTGGCATATAATAAACCCACACCCATCTCCACCATGAGCTCACAGATTTCATTTTCCTACAGCAATCAAAAGCTGATTTAGTAGAAAAAACACCCTTATTATTTGGAACCCAAACTAATCTGTCCAACTGTTCGAAAGCCCAATCTGAAGCTCCTCAATTTTTCCATTCACGAAGGATAAACCAACTGCATCTAAATCATCACGACACCTCCCTGCCACAAAAAAGCTCCTTGACAGAGAAATGGAAAGGAAAATCATTAGATAGCAAAGACGAAGAAATGGAACCCGAATGCAGCCAATTATCATAAAAGAAGTCTATTTCACCCTTACAGACATACCAAGAACAATATTCCAAAAAGCAACTGATATGATTTTAGAAATCTCCATATCTTGGAACCCGACTGGCTATCCTTGATCTGCAGGAGATGTAAACTCTTCAAATATTTACCTCTCATGAAATCAGACCATAAGGACTTTGCTTATGACATATTCCATAACCGCTTAAGCCAAAAAGACTTCATCACCTTATCAAGTGACCATACATTAAGGCCACCCTCCAATAAAGAATAGAAAATAGATTTCAATTTACTCTATTTTTTTTGCTTTCAAATTCACCCCAAAAGAATTCTGCCATAGCTTTTTCAAGATCCTGTAATTTTTTTTTTTTTTAAGCATATCTTGTAAAATTGCTTTTGGAACAGGTATTCTAGATAACAAAAAAATTGGGATACTAGACAAAACATGTCTAATGAGAACTAACTTACCACCTTGAGAGAGAGGCTTACTCCTCCACCCAACAACCTTTATCTTCAGTTTAGATAGTAAGTTCTTAAACAAATGGATACTATCTTTACAATAAAATAAAAGAGCAACCAGATAAGCGATGGGAAGCTTTTTGTGAAAGTAACCAGTAGCTTGAGCAATAATATTAATTCTCGAAATAGTTTCCCTCCTGTTCAACACAAAACAGCTTTTAGAAGAGTTCACCTTCTGACCCGAAATACTAGAATATGCTTCAAGAAAACCTACTAAACCTTCAACCGAAGATTTTCTACCATTGAGAAAGATAATAATATCATCGCATAAAGAAGATGAGTAACAGGATGACAACCTCGAGGGGTAGAGTAATAGCAAATGTTGCCATGTTCAAAACAAGAAGTGAGCCCTCTACTCAGAACCTCGGCTCCAATAACAAAGAGAAAAGGAGACAAAAGATCACCTTGTTTCAAACCTCTACTAGAAGAGAAGAAACCCTTCTAGACTTCATTCAGAATAATCGAGAAAGAATTATTCAAGACACACCCCAAAATCGACTGAATAACCTGATCATTGAGACCAAACCTCTTTAGGACCGAGAACAAAAAATTCCAGTCCATTTTGTCATAAGCTTTTTCCACGTCTAATTTAACAATAATATTATCCCCAAGACCATTTTTACCCATCATCTGTGTCATTTTCTGAGCCAAACCAATATTTTCAGTGATGAGCCTGCCTTTAACAAAAGCTCCCTGATTTGGAGAAATAATCTTATCCATCAAGACACTGCGTCTATTAACCAGAATTTTAAAACAAAACTTATAGACCACATTACATAAGCTGATTGGTCTAAAATCTGCAACAGTCTTCAGATCCGACACCTTAGGAATGAGACTAATAAAACTGCTCCTGAAAAAAAGAGGGAGAGGCTTACTGGAAAAGAAAAAAACCTTGAAAACAGCCATAATAACATTGGACTTTACAATATCCCAATAGACTTGAAAAAAAAAAAAAGAAGATGAAAAACCCATCTGAACCAAGAGCATTGTCCTGAGGAATTAAGAAAACTGCCTCCTTAATGTCCTCTTCAAGAGTCAAACGCATAAGCATATTATCTTCCTCAGAAGAAACCACATAGGGAATACAATCCAATATAACATCATTACTAGAGCACTATTCAGCAGACAAAAGATCTATAGAAATCAATAGCTGCATCATGATTCTCTGAGACATAATTAGTGACAGAACCGTTCAGCAGCCGAATACTAGCAATCTTATTATAACTTCTTCTGTCTTTAGTAACTGAATGGAAGAACTTTGAATTAGAATCACCCTCAGCCAGCCCAAGAATTCTGGATTTTTGCTTCCAGAAAATTTCCTCTTGTAAAACAACCTTTTCATGCTCAACCTTGCATGCTTTCAACGATTGAGTGGAGAATCTTGCAGTTAAACTCAAGACTATTTGGTTTGTTTTCAAGGGTTGGATTAATTTCTCTTATGCAAATCACACCACGGCTGGACATTGACTCAACTACCCCTATTGGTCAGACCAAATTACCATTATACCCTTTTTAAAAGGAAATTACATTTCAGGATCTTACAATCTACTCTCCTAAAATGAATTTCGTCATCGAAATTCGAATTGACCTATAGATCAAGCTTATGGATTTACACATACCTAAAACCAATACAAGGCATAGATGACAATCATATATAAAATTCTCCAAGCACATCAACCATAATTTGAAATGTTTCCATTCCACAAAAGAAATTACTAACTTCAATCATCAACTTAAAACAGTTCCATGTTCATCATAGTCAACTGAAAACAAAATATTTTTCAAACACAAAATAAGAAACTACACCCTCTCATGACCAAGCTTGCACCCTCAGCAATTCTGTCTCTATGTATCTGGCTCTAGCATCTGAGATGAAGGAATCGCATCGTCGGTCCTGCGACAACTAGTAAGGTTTTGCAGAAACGGCACGGCTCTATCCATCGTTCGCTGCAAGACCTAGAGATCTCGCCTCGTCTCCTGGTATCCTCTCCTCCACTAAGCACGTAACTCCATGGTCGACCTCTCTAGGGCAGCAAGTCTGGCATCCGTATCCTTCCCTCTCCGTACATAATGGTTCATCGGAGGAAACCTCTTTCTCTGAGATGATGAGATGCCTCCTGCTGCTGCTGATCATGATCTGGCTGCTGTGCTGATACTTCTCAGGGATGTACCTCACACCGACAGGTTCAAAATTCATCAGACAGAGATTAACATCCTTAAAATGAGGGATGGTAGAAATGGTACTAGTAGCTGGTAAAAGCAATCTCCAACACCTGGCAACGACAGTCATGAGAGAATGGAATGGAAGACCACCCTTCTTAAGGTTTTGGTAAAATCGGATGATGTGGGTCGTGATTAGACAAAGAAGGCACACTCATTTGGCCAGTGGCCACAAAATATAGAAACTGAAGCATGTATGGTGTGAGGTCAGTCTTGTTCCCAGTTCTGGGATACGCATTGTGCATAAGCACATTGTGTAGTATCCTAAACTGGGGGAGTAGAGAACTGAGGGCATTGCTATTCCTCCATCTCATTCTGTCCACACAAGATCTCGGTCATAGCTGGTCTCTCTGAAGGTGGAAGGTTGGGAAGGCTGGTCAAATGGGGATACATAGGGATGTTCATGATAGATGAGACAAGCGGAACATCCATCACACGTTTCATACTCCCTAGGCATCTAGGTTAGAGTCTAACCTAAGTCCTAGGTTCAGCCTAGACTAGTCAAGTGGCTAGGTCTAGCTAATGAAGTCTGGGTTCAGCCTTAACCAAAAACTGGTCTAGTTGATGTTCTAAATTATGGAGATTAATTTCTCTTATGCAAATCACACCACTGCTGGACAATGATTCAACTACCCCTATTGGTCAGAACAAATTACCATTTTACCCTTTTTAAAAGAAAATTAAATTTCAGGATCTTACAGTTGATCTACCTCCATTATTATTATTTACCTGTTGTTGCAGAGCAGCTATAACAGTCTCAAGTGCCCTACACACTCATTTCATTCCTTCTTGATTACTTCCAGAAGTAGAGGCCCATCGTTGATATATAATGATCTACCTTCAGATAAATCTAGAAGGAAACTTCATTCTCGCAACCATAAAAATAGAGTCTAGCAACCTAATAACACTTGGTCTTATTCCCAGCTAAGGACCTAAAGCCTAATCTTTGATACCGAACGCAACTGTCATGCCACCAGATTTGGATTATATTTCAAATCTCGAGATCTGACTATTATAACCAAACCATATTGTTACAACAGTAGTAATACACTTATAACTTGGTCTTGACAGAGCAATTAAACTAAACTAAACTGATAAATACATGGATTATGAGTACACATGGAAAACTAAACTTATATACAAAACAGTACCTTACAATAAAAAGAAACTCGCTCTCTACAGCGCTCAACTATTGTAACCTAAACCTTCCTCTTCTTCATGTAGGTCTCTCTAGCTCCTCATCAACCCAATCATCATCAGTCTCTGAAATTATTATACATCTATATAAAATAACTTATGAGGATCTCAGCCCAGTAAGTAATAATTACAATTTAAGCAATGAATCAAAACATAGCATTTAAGTTAGAAAGTGAATAATTTAACTCATGATTAATCTCAGATACCAAATTAGTACTTGAGATATGGAAACAATATCATCATGCAATTGAAATTATGAGAATACTAGTGAAAATAGCCGGAACATGCACATATAGTGTCTGGGCTACTCTATAGCTAATAAATGTCACGTATACGGTATATCATGATACCTCCTTTTCATAAAAGTCAGCACATAGGTTTGACTCACAAAAAGGCCACTACACATAACAGTAGTCATAAATGGCATGACTGGGCCAGGGATCATAACCATCGGTGTACTAACACTCCCCCTACGTATCCAATGGGATACCAATCTCTTGCAAGGACCAAAGCATGTAAGCTTGTCAGCTGATATCCAGAAAATCAAAGATCACAATCACATATACATATCCATATAGCATCACACCCAAGGTGTAACCACACTCGATACATAATCACACATTTGGCATTACCCATACTTACGGCTTATTGCCATTCTTTCGGCTTACCGCCACACTTTCCAATGCATCAGATCAATTCCAGTTTCAAATCCATTTAAATACACGCTTTAGAAATCAATGTCTGTATATATAAGCATATACTATTGTTCGTGATTGAAAACAATTCATGTTTGGCTAAAACATGCCTGCTCAGTTAGCCGAGGTTAAGCTTCGGTTAGCCGAGGTAACCCTTCGGTGACATCTTCAGCTACTTTTCCAGAAATTATGAAAATAGTCAAAGCCTTCAGTAACCCTTCAGTGAGACTTCGGTTAGCCGAGGATGCCTTCTATTACCTCTTCGGGGCGTCGAAGACCTGCCGAAGCCACACAAGTTTCACAGAGATGCATTCTGTAAACAAACCTAGCTACCTTGGGTTATAAACTTAGGAATTCAGCCATTAAAACACAACATATCTTGACCACCACTTTCAAAACTTAAAATCATTACACTTTGTGAATCAAATATAAGAACATGGTAGAAAAACAACAGCAATTACTTATCACCATATAAATTTTCATTACATACTTCAACTTATGATAAGAAAATACAAAATATTACTTGTAGGTTTTAGTACATGCCTTAAATCTTAACAGCAAATACAGATTATTACTTACTTGTAGGTTTCAATACATGCTTGAAATCATAATAGAAAACACAGATTATTACTTGCAGGTTTCAATACCTGAAAATCCAGCAAATCTTTACAGAATAAGCTCCTACAGCTCCTATTCACCCAAACCATTCTTCTAACTCAGGTTTCCAGCTCACTTTCCTGAAGAATTCGTCTTCAAACTCTTAGAATCAATGATTAATTAAGGTAAGCTTACTACTAATCTGTTTTCTAGCTTATATACTAACTTGATTAAACCACTAATCACTTACTAAACTCTAGATTAGTATTAGTTTTACATTGTATTAGCTAAAACATTCCCCAACACAAATACGGTTCTACATTCCCCAACACAAATACGGTTCTCTAGACACATCATGCTCTTTCATGACAAGTGTCACCATGCAAGACACATGTCAACCCCAGGTTATTAAGTTCTTCATTAACCTTGAACTAGCAGTTTATTACTGTTTTGCCATTAGCAGTAATTACTATAATACCGTAATGGTACCATGTATCTATGTATAGAGATTTCATGCATCGCAACCAATCAAAATCAGCATTTTTCCTAAGTTAATTTTATGCTTGCTACTCTAGGACATTCTTCCAGTTCAACCAATCTAAGACACCCTATTCATAACCTGATCCTCTAATTGCCATTATACGCATGGATATCCTTAATTATTATCTGGATAATTACCAATTAACTTTATGCTTAAGGAAATAAAAGTCAGGGTATTACAAGGTGTTTCCATTGTGTCAACTTCCATAATTATGTAGTCCATGTTACGTCTAAGGGAATATAGCTTTCTGATGATTTGTGTGAGAAGTGGTAAAAACCTTCGTTGAAAAATTAGATAACTAGGGTTTTAGGCATGTAGGTTGAACCCGTGTTTGGTTTAAGATTATATTCTTTATATTTTACGCATATAATCCTTTCAATGTTCTGTCCTATAATATTAAAATTGATTTTTTTTTTGGTATCTTCAACCAATAGACGAACTTGATATTGGGTTATCATGATACTTCTCAAGTTATGAGAGATATGACGTCATCCATGAAAACCGGTCGGAGCATTAATCTTTTATACAAGATATAAAAACAAATATATGGATTAATTAAAGGGCATTTTGATGTATGCGCAACTCATTATCATCATTCACATATATTCATATACTTGGGTCAGTTATACTCAGTTTACCCAAAAAAAAAGGTCAGTTATACTCTGCTTTCACAATTAATTATTCACTTGCATTCTCATTCCTAAGTGTGATAAACTCATTTTTTCCGATTTCTGGCCATCTAGACCCATATATTTATCTATAAATTTGCTTATCTCGACGATAAATCAGTAATTTAACAACACATTCTTGATCACGTTTGAGTCTCGTAATGTCTTATCTTTACTTTTGTTGGTTTGGATTTCTTGACCATGTTTGAGTTAACATCATATCTTTGCTTTCGTTGGTTTGGATTTCCACTACATCAGGGGCAACAAAACCAATCTATGCTCCGGAGCCATTTGACGTTGGGCGAATGTTGCAAGCAGAAATAATTGCAGATGAGCAAAGAGTCACAGTGACAACCACTGGTCCCATTAATCCTGGTATGATTCCCCAATATTCGGCATACTTCTGTGATTACTGATGATCAACTTCTGTTTTCTCTGTTGCTTTTCCATTTTGAACAAAATATGGTTCTTTCCATTTCAACATATTCTCTTCTGCGAATTGTCTCTTTATTTTCGTTACAGTTCCACACTGCTATTTTGTTATAGACTCTGGTCCCTATGGAAGTAGAACTAATTTTTTTTGTAAGTTTGTGGGAGTCAAAATTAGTGATATAATTAGAAGTTAAATGATATAACATGACAGATTAATCAAATAAGCATCAGATCTATACAGTTCAAATTATAATAATAAAATAAAGAAGTATGTAGCATTGTGTTTAAACTCGGATTACGACTCGGGATCGTTCTTGACCGATCCCGAGTTGGATCGGCCGAGACGACCAATATTAATTTAATTAAAAAAAAAAAAAAAACACCCCGACTTGGTCCGATTCCGAGATGGATCAGACCGAGTCGGGGCTTTTTGGGTTATTCCCGTATCGGGATCAACTAGGGGATCGCTCCGGTCCGATCCTTAACACTATGGTATGTAGGGAAGATGAAATCAATAACAAAGCGACATATGCTGTTATGCATGCCTAATACTCACAAAAGTCAAACATGGGAGTGTTAACGAGCCAAGTTGATCTGACCAAAGCTTGGCTTGAGCATATGCTCATGCTTGGCTTGGCTTAGGCTCTAGTCAGCTTATGGTTAGTATAGGGATTAATATCTTGGTTTCTTGGCCTATATGTAATCATGCATTAAAACCTTGAAAATTATATATTAATGCCTTTTTATCCATTGTTATTCCAAAGAAATTAAACTGTTATTTTATTTAGTATAGGATGAATACTTCTATACTACATTACTTATATAACAGATATATTATTAGCTCTGGTTTGCTAGTCAAATGAGCTTTATGTGAGGCTCAGGTTTTGCTCAGAATCCTAAAATTCAGCTCATGCTAGACTTATGGTGACACTCAACTCATTAATAGCTTTACAAATCAATACTTGACACCATATACTTGCTACTTATATATCAAGGAACCATCATATATATAGAAAAGTATATCTATATATACGTACACGTAAATTAATTTGTGTTGTGTATGAACACTTGTGTTTGTGTATGCATGTTTAATTAGTACACTAAAATTTAATTTGTAATATTAAAAAGATTTTCAATTTAAAGATATTATAATTAGATGGCATTAGACATAGTTTACCAATTTTGAAGATTTTGGAAGTTGATTTATTTACACAGATCTTATAATTAGATGGCATTAGACATAGTTTACCAATTTTGAAGATTTTGGAAGTTGATATATTTACACAGGTTTTCATGGTTAAATGCTAAGGTTAACATATAAAAGAACAATAATTTTTTTTTCTTTTGATTCATCAAAGGATGAGATGTAATTTATTTTTCTTTTTTTGATTAATTCAAATGAAAGATGTTTTCAACCAAAAATTATAAGATTGGATGGAATTGATTTGATTGTCTTTCCAAACGAAAGCTGCTAGACAGAAGGCACATCTGATTTGGGTTGAGGTGATTATTTGACTTGCACCAAACTTTCTTTTAATTTTAAGAAGTTACTTTCCGTCTAAATTGACAGAAGTCTATGAAAACTCAGTGGATTTCAGTTTATAGCCAGTGGAAATTGAAGTAATTCGACAGAATTAGTTCAACTGTGAAGGAATTTTAAACCTATGATTTTCATGTAAAGAAAATGAACTGGAAAAGAAAAACTCATTCAATTATGTAACAGTTGCAGGATTGGAAAGCTATGTGGAGGCACTAGTTCGAAAATCCGACACAGAGTTCAATGTATGTTATTTTTATTTTTTATTTCTTACCCAAAATATATTTTATGTTTGCACTTCTGTTTTGTCTGATATTTAGCTATTGGTGATAATGTTTCGAAAACCAATCTAAGCTGGATTATTAATTAAATTGATCCAAGAACACCCCTACCTTGGGCCAATCACAAACCCAAATGGAACCTCTTTGAATCAGATGAAACGGAGTGCACCATAGGACCCTGGTGGGTTTCTGAACTGTTAGGGTCACTGTGAAATCAATAATTGGAAAAGTTGAAAATCCTTTCTTTTTTATTTTTTCCCTTTTGTAATTATCCTATAATCAATGTCACCTGTTTGATTTGATAATTCTAAGTTATTTGTGGAGAAAAGTAGTGCAAATTACCACGAGAAGACAACAAATTAACATGAATGAATGGAATACAACAGCATGAATAGAAGAACTAATTTATTATTTCTCAAACTTTTGTGCATTTCATCAATCTTTAGGCCTTATATGGATTGTTTCTCAATCTAAAACCTCTCGAAAGAGTCATGTCTCAAAATCTATACACAGAAAATCCTAAAAACCCAAAGATCTCTGGTACATTGTCTCAGTTACAGATGCAGGGAACAAGTATATATATAAGTGTCAGATCCGTTGACCACCATATCTTAGGATTTATGACTCAATTAGGAAGGTATGCCTGTCAGCAATGGATATATGCATAGATATGTCACTCATTCAAATCTGAGAATATAACTATCAGAAAGAGAAACTAGCTATACATTCATTGCATTGTTTATAAACATTCAATTGTAAAACAAACGTTTATATAACATTGTGGAAGCCAACATATAATAGTGTACAAATGTTATACATGAGAATACTAATTTTAACCATTTATATTATTCCTTAAGGTCAGGCTCATTTTCAAGGGTTAGGGTATGTATCCATCTTGTGAAAATTCCATTTGAAAAGTGATGATAGTATTATAAATTGCTAAAATTCCACTCAAATTTTTCTATATATATTTTTTTTCTAAAACAATGTTCCACTAAAATTAAAATTCTCCAATATTCTTAAAATAAAATTAACAAAGATTTATATTACCTTCCATCGATCCCAGTTTCTTGTAATCATTATAATAGTATTTGCATTCAGAATTCCATCCATGCAGCCTTTAGATGATTATCAATACCACCCGTGTGATTACTTTTGATTGGATGATCTCAACAATCCCAATAAAATCACGGTGTTGATTCTTTTCCTCAATTGGATCAACTAGTAGACCATAAACTTGATCAGCAATATTCTTTGGCTGATCTGAATCCTGAGAGTTGTAGGTTATGGACTCATCATGATGTCAACAAGATCATTCTTGGATTTTTTAACTTCATCTAAGACTCTGATTGAATTTTTTCGCACACAGAAAGCTTCCACTGGTTTCTAATCTTTATTCTTGAACTCTTCCATCATCCCTGTTGCCATTTGTTCTACTTCAGGATTTGGAATAATGGAGTTTAGTCTATTTAGTTTGGACTAAAGATGAGAAAAACACTTTATTAGCATCTGGACTTGATTTCAATATGTCGGTCTAGACAATCAATCTTTGATTCAAGTTGGCTGTAGCGATCCAATAGCTTTCGAAACATCTATCCAGTTCCTCTGGTCCTTTTCTCCTGGTCACTCATCTGAGCAAGAATCTCCATATCGCAACTATATGCGAAGAAACTTTTCCATAGGTCAACCCCGAAGATCAGGTTTCATCCAATATCAAACCAATTTCAGACAAGGTGTGTTTCTAGGATTCCTTGAAAAGAGACAAGCTTTGTAGATTTTGGTTCATAAGTGGAAGCAAAAAATTCAAAGGCAAAAATAAATTTTATGAAAATCTAGGTATAAAAGTGAAGAAGATAAAAATTAACTTGAATACAACAGAATATTACTAAGTAAACAAATGGCACTAAGCAAGTAAAATAAGTTTTTTTTTGGAAGATAAATAATTAGAAACTCAAGAACAGTAATTTCACTTGTGTCATGGCAGTGGGAAAATCAGTATGAAAGTAGAACAAACTTCTATGAGTAAATGTAAGAACACATGCTCATAAAAGTAATCTAATTTCTTTATAAGAGTTGACCGGTGAGATGCACCAGAGTTAAAATGATGGTGTGACATGGATTTGCACTTGGTTTATGATTTGTAGACCCCACTTGTCGACGTGTACTTCCACTTGACCCACTTTGCTAACTAAATTCAGTAAATTGTAATCCCAAAGACATTAGCTAGATGGCAAAGTGCATCCCCTATTTCTAATTCCTTTCTTGTATAGAACTCAAAAAGTCATAATTAAGTTCAGTTGCTTCTATTACATGTGATAAAATCTGATACACATGCATTAATAGGGTTTAGAGAGATTGAAGTATTTTCTCTCTGGCCTATCAAGAGGGTCCGTATCAAATGGACGGTCTGAACTGGCAACATAATCACTGCATGTGGCAGAAAAACCCATGCCTCACTGGCTAACTAAACCTGGTGAAATAAACTAGACAACCTTGCACCTTTTCTCCCTGAAATCATCACTATCATTATTTCAGTATTTAAGCCCTTGTATAGGCTTGTTTCTCAACCCTAAAAGTCTCAAAAGAGTCCTAATCCAATACCATAGGTCTCAAAATACCTTCAAAAAATAAATTTAAAAACGCACTAAAATTATATCTGATTTTTTTCTCAATAAACCTAGTCTAATAAAGTTGCCCTTTACATTTAGAATCCTATTAGTAGTTGAAAATAAACCCCGATAGATATTTGTATTTCCTTCATTGATCTCACCTACTTGGAATCACTATTGTACAATTATCCCACATTGTAATTGAATATTATAGTCTATAGAATCATGTTCTGTCAGTACCAGTTTACCATGTCATATTTTCATGCTCAACGATGAACATGAAAAGATGGATTGATATATATGGAAAATATTCATAAAAAGCTTTTCTCCAACTACCAACCTGATTAGGGATGGAAAATGTTACCTAAGTGATTAGGCGCTCACCTAGGCAACAATCTCTACCACGAATTTTGCCTATATTTTTTTTTTTTTGATAAGTCATGAAAATTTATAAGATAGGAAAAAAGAGAAGTACAGAACCACAGTAGAGAAGACC
>JAUPMG010000013.1:5226483-5236927 GCA_031762675.1 Pachysandra terminalis | reverse complement strand
CCATCTTCTTTGCTCAATATGTATCAAAACAAAGGCTTGGAATCATTGGATTGTGTCTACCTTCAATTCTTCAATGAATCCGTCGACGAGAAGGGTCGCCGGGTTATTCTCCGGCCGGTGTTATCTAATATCTATGGACGAGTTTGATTTTTTCATATTTTGTTTTTTAAAAATGACCTAAAAATGAATCCGATCCGGTGACTTTGTGCCGGTCACGGACCGGCCGATACCGACAGGTCCGGATCGGGATCGGCCGGTTCCGATCCGGTCCACGGTTCCGATACTTAAAACCTTGCGCTCAGCGCATTCACGGCTCATCGAGTACTCGTCGAGTGTTCTTCTGGGCTGGTTCGGCGCATGCTCTGCTCGCCGAGTACTCGCCGAACAACAGTTTCTGGACAATTTTTCCAGAATTCTGATCTTACTATAATTTAAATCAATTTTCTTTCTTGAGTAGCCTTCCTTAATATTCAATTCCAAACAAAACCCAATTAAAATACTTAGGAAAATATAAGTAAATAATTAGTAGTTAAATTACTTTGAAAACTTTTGAAAACTTACTTCATACGATTAAAAAATAAACTTGAAACTCTACTTAAACCATAAAACAAGTTAAATTCGAATACTTACCTTGATGTTACTTAATTAGAGTAGAGAATTCAGCTTTGCTCTTCTTCTTCTTCTCCTTTTTAGCTCCAAGGATTGTTTGTGATTTTCGAAAACAGGCAAGGTCTCTTATTTATAGTAATTTCGTCAACTTCCTAGTTCTATTAGTATTAGTCTTTGTATTTTAATCCTGTCCCTTTATTGGGATGTATTAGATTCTAAGCCATTAGATGAATTCCCAGCTCTCCTAGTTCTGCTATGTTTCTATGTTTAAATTTTTGGATCCTAGCAAGTTTCTAACTCCTATGGAAGCTTCTATTACTGTTTTTAATCCTAACCATTGATTAGAGTGTATTATGTCCTGCAAGATCTAAACCATTCATTCTAACTTAAGAGGTTATGATTGTGTGTGTTGCACTTAGTTTCCTAATTGTACAACCCACCAATCACAATCAGTCAAAAGTCAAATAATATGGTTACTTACTAAAATTTCAAATTAACCCCTAATTTTATGGTATTTACACCTAAGTCCTATATTTGGTTTGGGTTATTACAAGTAATTACTTATGTACTTTATTATTGCTTCATCATACACTCATACTAATATACAATTAACATTTAATAGGTGAATGGTGGCTTATGTACATGATTAGTGCCCCTATAGCCAAGACTGCTTCCTTTTTAGGATGTGAAAGGAACTAGAGCACATTTGCACTCATTTATACTAAATAAAGAAATCGCCTTACTTCTCAAAAGCTCCAAAATCTAGTCTTTTGCCATTACAATATGAGGTTAAGAATGAAACAGCTTAAAAAGAGAGTGAAAGTGTAATGGTTGAAAACCCATAGGTTGTGCTTTTTTATGATGGGGGTGATGATGAGAACCTACTATATGAGTGGATTAAGAGTTATGAGTTAGACGAGCCTGATGGTCGGCCCAATGCTGAGGTTTCTCAGGTTGCTACGGAGATGGGCACTGATGTCCACTAGGTGACAGAGATGGAGATAGAGCCCACAAGGAAATCTTTTTTTGTTCAAAGGATGAAGTCTTAGTTAAAGCACACATAAAGTAGTGCATTGGATTTTGTTTTGATTCTAGAAGATGAAGCTATTTATGAATCATATAGGGCAATTAAGGTTGAAATTGATTCAAAATCAGAAGTAGCAAGAAGCCCTGTTTAAAGCACATGGCTAGTGGTGATTCATTTGACAGGGCTATGTCCATGGAGGACATGGACAGTACCTTGGTGTTGGAGGATACGGTCCATATGGACATGGAAGACAAATCCCTAGCGCTGGAGCTCCGATTGGAGGGGGATATAGGATATCTGAGAGTTATGGTACAGACGATTCCGCTGCCTCTTTATAGTGTTGGTAAGTCATAAGTCAGCTCACAAGTGCTTTAGTTAAATACAAAAATGATTGTTGTTATTGCTTACTATTTACTAATCCTTATTTCACAACTAATGCAGCCTACTATCTGAACCATAAGTATCATTACAATCAAAGGCTTGGATCACGAGGAGAGTTATCACAGGTTGTACATGATGTCTATGCTAAGTTAGACCCCAACTCGAAGTCTAACGATTTTCGAAATGAGGTGAGTTAAAAGTTGAGAATGAGATTCTTGTACAATAACTTTAAGGTCTAATCTTAGTCTTACATATGGGTGTTGTCACCCAGTTAATCATGTTTAGAGATACATTAAGTTCATTTGGTCAAGATGTTTCCTCCAATTGAGGAACAAGATAATGCGATGTAAGTATAGTAGTAATTACTTATTTACTTTATTATTGCATCATCGTAGATTCATACTAATATACAATTAACATTTAATATGGGAATGGTGACTTATGTACAAGATTAGTACCCTTATGCTTTGAAAGTTAGCCATGAGGATTCTAGCCCAGACTACTTCTTCAGAATGTGAGGAACTAAAGCACATTTGCACTCATTCATACTAAACAAAGAAATCGGTTGGCTTATTAAAAGATTCAAAAGCTAGTCTTTTGCCATTACAATATGAGGTCAAGAATGAGGCAACTACAAAAAGAGAGTGAAAGTGCAATGGTTGAAGACCCATTGGATGTGTTTTTTGCTGATGGGAGGGAGGGAGGGAGGCAGGGAGGGGGGAGGAGGGGTGGTGATGTTGAGAACCCAGTATATGAGTGGGTTTAGAATTTTGAGCTAGAAGAGTTTGATGGTCGGCCCAATGCTGAGGTTTCTTGGTCTGCTACGGAGATGAGCATTGATGTCGACCAAGTGATGGAGACGGAGATAGAGCCCACACGCAGTGGTGATTCATTTGACAGGGACATCTGAGAGTTATGGTACAAAGGATTCCGTTGCCTTGTACAACTACAACACTGTAGATTCTAGTGGAGGGGGGTATCCATACCCCCCACCCCAGGATATGATCCACAGACATATCCTATCCACCTTCTGTTGTTACAATTACTACTGTGACTACTTGTTATTCTAAGGTATTCACCCATGGGGATACTGTGCAGATGAGTTGATGATCACCATAGATATGTTAATCAGTATATGCAATGGTATCATTAGCTTATGAGTTGTGCACAATATTGTAACTATGTAGAGAGTACGTATTATGTTGGTCAGCACAAGGATAATGGCAATGACTCCAAGCCTTCACGACATTCCTTGTAGATTGGACTAATTTGATATTATTGTATTTGACTATTTGTGACTTGTGGGTCTTGAACATCTATGATAAACTTATGACATTTTGTTATTTTTATGGTCATGTATATTATGTCATGTTATTTATGTTATGCTTTGTTGAATGAATGTTAACCCTTTACTTTACAATTTCCAACTTGCAAATTGGTACCATGTGCTAGGAACCCAAGCACATACTTTCTCCAATGTTGACTTCATCACCAACCACCAATCATTTTTCTCCTGTCAATCCCGTCTTCTTCATTGTATTCAAAGATGTCTTACCTACTTCTCTTTCTTTCAGTTGCAACTTCCTCAAAAGTCAAAAAATTGCATTTGTGGGGTGGGGGTGCAACATATATGAATAGTCCAATAGTAAAACAAAGTCGTGAGGAGTTTGGGAATCCTCATTAGTTCAGGATAGAACTCCAGCACAACAATCCAAAGTGCTCTACTCTCAATATTCACATGAAATGAGGAATTTTCTCTCAGGTCTGGTCGATCCCAAGTTATATATTTACTCATTAATGGAGGATTCCTTTTTAATCCCTCAGCAAAAGATTGCCATTAGTTACTCTTATGAGAAACGCAGTTTGGTTCCAACCAATAAAATTCTCATTTACCAATCAGAAAAATTAATAAATAAAAGGGTCTAACAAAAAAAAAAATACGCCATTTGTAGACTTTCCACCTTGAGATGAATTTAACTTGATTGTTGGACTATGTAAATTCTAAATGGGTCCATGCAAAGGGATTTTTTTCTTAAGAAGATATATGAATGATCTTTAAATTCAAACTGGGACAAATCGAATATACCCCAGAAAGCAGAATTTTGGACATGAGTGAAAACTAAAAATGAGCAAACAAAGAAATAATAGTAAAGTTTAACTGATCTTCTAAAATAAACGTGGAGCAACTGAATTGTTACCGTGATCAGGCTTCCTCGTTCCTAGATGCATCAAAACCAGAAATGATAATATTTGAAGCTGAAAACAGGTTTTATAGTGGTTAGGACAAATTGGATGATTTGGATTTTAGGTACTATTTGGGTGAACTGCAATGGTTAGCATTTGTAAGTTGTGAATGTTGGAGATAGAATCTGTTGAAGTGGTGCAACAATTGTTTATAGAAGGAAGCGAAAGGTGAGAGATTTTGGGTTCATGGATTTTATGGAAAATGATAAACATTCTCTTGCTGAAGTTGGGAACATACTATGAGTTGAACTGTTGCTTGGATTTAAGTGACTATGAGAAACATCCAGTAAGTTGAACCATTTGGAATGTATTAAAGAGTAAAACAACTATTTGATAATTGATAGACAGCTAAGTATGAGAGATTTATTGAACTGAAAGCAGGAAGAAGAATTTTGTTTGAAATGCAAAGTGGTATGAAACTAATGATTGATGTGGAAATGGGTCCCAAATGATAAAACTTTTACTAATTTTTGTAAGGGTATTTTGGGAAAGTAAAAATGGACGAACACTTGAGGCTTCACACTTTTTATAATAGTACAGCTCTTTGGAAGTCGATCAAAAAATTTCCTTTTCCTTTTTCTTCTATTATGTGGTCTTCTTATTCGTCCATTTCTTATTAATGCAGTAATCTTTTCAAACCTCTAGTTTAGCAAAACAAATTAAATTTGTAGTTCCTGAAATGCGTATTTCGGTGGTGGTGGGGTGTGGGATTCTGTAAAGTAGTTGGTTTCCTTATTTGCTTAAATTCCAGATGTTGTGCTTTTATCCCCTTGATTTTTTTATAGTTACTGGCATTTATACCTGAACTTGTAGAAAACAGTGTGTACAGAGCTTTAATGTGTTTGATTTCCTGAGGGAAATAGTCAGCAAGGTCCCTGATTTAGGTGGTTCTGAAGCTGCTAGTGATGATCGATCAATTGCAAAGAGAAGGTGGTAAAGGTTTTTATGATTTCTGCTGTATGAATTGGGTAAAGATAGTACAAAGTACTTAATCCGCTGTATTTTGACTTTTTATTTTGCCAGGAAAGCTGCAAATGATGAAGACAATGATAGTGAAGAAGAGTTTAAGAGGAGCAGAATGGTAAATCTTTTACCCAACATTTTTCTTATTAGCCAACCTAATGGTAATTGATGTTATTTGTAAACCTTTTTTTTTTTTTGCATTTTACAAAGAATTAGAAAATTCTTTTATACTATTGTGACGTCATATTTTGCTTAGTAATCGAGGAATTATTATTATTATTATTATTTCCTTCAGCATGAGACGGGCCACACCAGCAGCAGTGGCAGGGGGAGGGGGAGGGGGAGAGTAAGAGGCCGTGGGCGAGGAAGGGCAATAGAGAGGGAAGCTGCTCAAAATGATAAGTGTGAAGATGATCCAGATGTGTCTCAGCATGATAAGCAGAAACCAAACCCTGAAAGGCTGGATAATGGGGGTGAAGCCAAAGAATCAGAGAATATCGTCATTGGTAATAATGCCAATGTGGTGGTTAGAAACTTTGATCTGAATGTAAACTTAGATGAGAACGGGGACACAACAGCCATGGCAATGGCAGCTCCTTCCTTATCAGTGGAGCCTCCTGAGATGAAGCATGAAGAATACCCTGGCTGGTCCCTTGCTGACATGGATAAGATGGCCATCGATCCTCTTCAGCTTGCACAACTCAACAGAAGGTTAGACGAGGAAGAGGAAGACTATGATGAAGAAGGATGACTATATGTTGAAGGCTGTCCTTGTGGTCCCTCACCTCACACTGGTTAGTAGTAGCTTCTCATTCTGATATATAGAGTAGATGGTAATTATTGAGATGGATTAGTAGTAGGGATCTTAGGTGAATCAGAAGAAAGAGATGGAACGCCATATGTATGCACACAACACCTACTCTTTGGGGATGATAATGTGCTCTTCCCCTAGAAAAAGCTGAAATGAATTTGGTTTTTGGCTTCTCTAGGATTTGTATTATATTTTGCTACACCATTTACTAACAAGAACTTCAGACTGTTTTCTTGAGTTTTGTAGAATTCCATAGCTTGTATGCTGTGATCAACTGATCATTAATGGACGTCGGGAAAATATGGTCATTCCAGTATAGTTACAATTTCGTTGCAGGATTTGAAGCTTCCAATCTTCTTGCTGGAAATTATTTTGGGAAGGTGCATTTTATTGGTTCCAGATTCCTCCTTTGTACAAACTCGCAGTTTACTTTATGCCTTTGGCTTGGTTACTGTACATGGATTAAAGAGTGATTCATGTAGTTTTAAGAAAAAGTGGCTAAATATGTTAAGACTTCAAGGTTTGACGATTGGGATATATTCTAGAGCTGACAATTTCTGACCGGATCTACTATCCTCGAACAGGGCCTACGTGAATGGATTTGGACTTGGGTATGTGTCAGGTGAGTTTGGTAGGATTGTAACAACTGTGGACGCATATTTTTCTCGGTTCAGGTTGGCTATCTTAACCCGTTGCCCGCACTAGATTCCTTCTCGTGTAATCTTAGGCTGCCTTGGTCCAACCTGACCCTTTGCCAGCACTAGCATTGTCAAAAGTACTTACAAATTCCAACAAGACATCTACATCCCAGAAAGTAGTAACTTCCAGATTTCATTCATCAACATTATTAGAAACGTACAAAGTCCAACAAGACATCTTCTTACTTAATTACAATCCAGAGATTAGTACCTTCCAGAAATGTACCGTGTAGATAGTAATGCAAAATTTTGCAACTTCAGGAGCTACAAAATTGAACTGCCAAGGTATAGAAAGGAAATATTTTAGACTCAAATTTTGTCCTCTTAGTTAAGCAAAAAGTTTATAATATTTGCATGGTATGATCCTATCATCACAGATTTCCATATTCGTTTGAGAGCCTTGATTATGGCTTCCTTCATGGTTCTCGCCCCTGCTTCAATCGAGATTGCTGGATAGGCCTCTTTCTTTTGCTGCAACAATAAAACCCATGGTATTCTAAAAGATACCATCTTCTTTCAATGATCAGTCAAAACATGTTATAACTATCTCGATAAAAAAAAAAAAAAAACTTTTATTATGTATTTGTAGTGTATATGAGGATAATCCTGCATTGAAAATCAACAATACGTGTGTGAAGTAAGTGTAGACTCAAATTTTGTCCTTTTAGTTGAGCAAAGAGTTTATAATATTTGCTTGGTATGATCCTACACAGATTTCCATATTCGTTTGAGAGCCTTGATTATGGCTTCCTTCATGTTCATGGTTCTCACCCCTGCTTCTTCAATCGAGATTGCTGGATAGGCCTCTTCTTTTGCTGCAACAATGAAACCCATGGATACCATCTTCTTTCAATGATCACAGTCAAAACATGTTCTAACTATCTCAATGAAAAAAAAAAATTCTTTTATTATGTATTTGAAGTGTATATGAGGATAATCCCGCATTGAAAATGAACAAAACGTGTGTGAAATAAAAGTTCCTATGTCAACTTGTGAAGAGCCATGGGAAGTGAAGAACTCGTGAAGCGGTCCAAGACTCATCCAAAAGAATTTGGAATGCCAGTTCTGAAAACCTTAATGCGCGTGTCTATGCACGTGCCTACGCATCACATCATAACTAACTTGGTACGGTTCGCAAGTATGGGTTAACCCTCTTTTATGTACAAATTCTCTTTTTGTCAGATAATGTGGGTGCCAATTGGGTTTGGGCCAACCGGATTTTGTTGCTAGTTATTTGATCTGGTCTTTTATGTGGGACCATCCTCCTAATCAGATAAAGAGTGTTGAAGCATATCTAGGAGTAGAGATAGAAACCTCCTCCTCCTTAAACCCAACGTGCGGAATTCCAACGAGATAGATTTGAGATTCTCTCTTTTTCTTTCCCTCTCTTTCATTTCTTCATCCCTTAGATCTAGTTGTTTCTTGGGTTTCCATATCATAGCTCTTGGTTGTTTGAGTGTGGGCATCTATGTGGTTTTGCTAGTTATTACGCTTAATACCGACGTGAGGTGATTCCGGTTCGCAATCGAGATCTTTCGTTGCAGATCTGGGTTAGTGCACTAAGAGGTATGTGATCTGATTCATTTTATCCTTCAATGGTATCAGAGTCGTCGTTGATTCATCTTCATTGGATAAGAGGTATGTCGGGGATTGTTTGTGCAACCATACATTGTGATCATCATTGTTTTAAGGTGTTTATGATTGTTTTTCAACACCAAAACAATGATTGATCGAGAAAATAAAGAGTAGGTTAAAATCGAATTAAAAATCAAATTTGAAAAACCCAGATTCGAGGCTTCGGTTAGCTGAACAGAGCTACTCGGTTAATCGGAGAAGCCCTTCGGCAGACTGAAGACCAACTGAAGACTAGCAAGAGCTAACCATCGATTCCCGAAAGAGGTTTCTCAGTTATTCAATAGGGTTTCTCAATTAACCGAATGAGTTTCTCGGTTAATCGAGGATACCCAACAAAAACGTGATTATAGGTTTTTCCAACCGAAGAGGCTTTGATCAATCGAAAGACCAACCAAAGCCCTCTTCGGTTAACCGAAGAAGCTTCTCTGTTAACAAAGGATCCAAACTGAGAACATTCGAGTTATGAGATTGAGGAGGCATTGGTTAGCTGAAGCTTAACTAAAGCCCTCTTCAGTTAACTAAAGGGTCCTATTCGGTTAACCAAAGGACCCAGAAAAGCAGAAATTAATTATTTTTTAATTAAATTAAATTGATGCCCTCTTATATGCTATTTGATAGAGAATTATGACATGCTTTAATTTATAATTTGCATGTTTAGATATGGTTAACATGGGGATTAAAACTAGTAGAGATAATTTATTTTCTAGTTGGATTTTGCATGTTATGGATTAAAAGGGATCTTAGTTTTTTTATTGTATTGCTGATGAATATACATTATGGCCTATGATCTGGTACATTTTTGTTCTGGTAAATAAGGGATCAATTACTGTCTTATCCTAGATAACGGTGTAAAATTAATTATGTTGGTGTATATGAGATGTTAATTAATGTGCAATTCTTAATTGTAGTGATATGACATCTAAGAGTATAGTAGCTGACTTGAACAACGGGGAGAAATTGGATGGGAAAAATTATGACATGGTATAGGCAAATTCAATATTTGCAAAATGAATTTGAGGCCCTAGAGACTATTATATAGTCTATCCAACCATGAGGAGGGAACCACTGCCCAACACCAAAGAGATATGGAGGCCTATCAGGCATGGCCAAGAAAGACCATTTTGCACACTTTGTTATGCAGAGCAGCATGCACAATGATTTGATTGACGAATTTGAGACCTATAAGATTGCATAAGAAATGTAGAACGCACTGAAACTCGCTTTCACTAGTACTTCGGTTACCGGACTATGCATTGACGATGAAATTTAAGACCTACAAGATGGCTCCCAACGTTAGTATGGTTGAGCATCTTGTGAAGATGTCGTCGATGATATGCTTTATACGACCAAGTCTAACTTAGCTTTAAATATCACACTACACTCCCCCATACTTTCTATTAATTACATTCTAACCATAAAAGCTTCACATAATTACAAAAAAAAAATCATTTATATTTATTTAACTCCATATAGTAATCGCAGTTAATTATTATTATAATTTTCGGATCCGAGTTACTACAAGAATGCCCAGTAAGACCATATCTGTCATCCATTCTTATGGAACATCAATAGCCAAAACCAGTGAACATTAATATAGAATTTTGATAGCTAAGAATATTAGGCATTTATAGATTTATGGATGATATGAGTATGCTATGAAATGAGGTGTCATTCAGATGATTCTACGTGATATGCTCAATCAAAGAAATGCACGGATGATATATAATGTAATGTAATGTAATATAATGTAATGTAATGTCCTAGAAAAATGTTCCTTGTCAAGCGACCCTCATCTGTAACTTCGCCATTAAGAATCAATTCGGGACATAGGTCACCAGGAACAACCGGAATGCCCATCTCTTCGTTCTGGGTGCTAACCCATGATACGAAGGTCTCACGACCCGAATCCGGAAACCTCCCATGAAGTCCCGAGATTGAGTACGTAACCATCACTCGAGACGAAAACCTAGGAGTGGCAGCGATATCTAGCCAAACAGGACTAAATATAAATGGATATTAATTGAGAATTAAATTCAAAGCTATTAAAATTATTCAATTAATAGCCGATATAGATAT
>JAUPMG010000013.1:5213934-5226383 GCA_031762675.1 Pachysandra terminalis | reverse complement strand
TGGGATTTTTATTTCTCTTCATCTTGGCATTCAGATTTCTAATCTTGAGGAAGTTTTAGTGCACAGACTGGGAGATTCCCCGTTTATTCCTTTTAATTTATGATTATGACCTGAATTGCCTTTGATTCTGATTTCTGAGCGCAGACAGTTGTCCTCAAGGTTGGTATGTCCTGCCAAGGCTGTGTTGGGGCAGTGAAGAGGGTTTTGGAAAAAACAGAAGGTTGGTTGTAGACTTCACCTTAAAATTTTCATTGTTCATTTATAGTCCCACCTGAATCATATCATAATGATGTGAAAATGTGAAAAAGGATGATATCAATCTTTATCCAGAACTGAATTCTCTAAAAATTTTGGCATTTGTGAAAATGGACAAATGCTTGTTACCTATATGGTTTTCTTTGCCCCCCACCACACATGCACACAGACCCACCCGCCCACACGCGCGCACACACACGCACACACACTTCACTTTGAGAGGATTTATTAGCAAATCTAAATATTACTTACACAAAATGTATGATCATACACATTAAGCAAAGCATTACATTCGATGCATAGTGCTTCACTTGTAGCTGTGTGCCATAGGCTGGGCAGCTCATTGGATTGGCCACAGACAAATTTGCACATTTGACATTTATGGACCAAATTATTTTCTAACTTGCTGAATGAAATAAATACTTGACCATTATCCCATGACATTTTTAGTTCATGATAGGATGGATACATGAACAGCGCTTCTGCTTCTTCAATAAATTTTTCATTTTTTTTCTCTTTTTATTTATTTATTTATTTATTATTATTTTTTTTTATTATCGAGTAAACAAGTAAAATTCAGTTAGGAGAACTGGAAATTATAATATGGTATAAATTGTCTTTGGGCGAAACGTTCTGTTGCTAGCTGATAGACAGTCATAAGGAATAATTTTAGAAGAAATTCTTGAGTGCAATTATTCTAAAACTTTGGGAATCAACTTTAGGGGGTGTCTAATTTCTTACTTCTCTTTCAGGTGTGGAGTCCTTTGACATTGATATGAAGGAGCAGAAAGTGACAGTGAAAAGCAATTTGCAGCCTGAAGCCGTTCTGCAGACAGTTTCCAAGACTGGGAAGAAGACTTCCTTCTGGGAAGCTGAAGCACAAGCAGAAACTGAATCAAAGCCTACAGAAGCTGTTGCTGTTGTTTGATGCATTCACCACAAGGAGATCATCTAGGGGATAGACTGTATTAATATTATGATGATGTGGTGTACTTAAAAGATTTATGTCTAGAACTGCTTACATAGCAGAATTGTAAGAGCTGTTAAGGTAGCCTGATGTTCTCCTGGTGTTTTCGATTCCTGTCTATCCTAATGTGTGTTGAGGAATGAAAAATATGTAGTGTGAATTTGTGTTTCACCTTCCACTTCCTTTCTTTTAAGGAGTATCCCGTTGCTTTTGGGCATAGAAGTAGGCCTGTCAAAACTACAAATTAATCTCTAGGATTATTGTTAATAGAATGAGAGGCCTAATGGGTAAATTAATAGCCCCAAATCAAAGTATTTTTGTGCCAAAGAGACAAAGTTTGTCCTATTCGGCTTATGATAGACAAAGTTTGTCCTTTTATTGAATAAACTCTTTGTCTTCGGGTTTCATCCAAAATGGATCTGTCTCCTACAACATACTTATCAACGGTGTTCCATGAGGTCATATGGTTCCTATATTTTCATCTTTCAACCCTGCTTAATCAGGTTGAAAATCTTGGTCTTATGTAGATGACATTCTTATTTTTGGAAGAGACTCTACTAATGAATGTGTTTATTTAGCTGAGACTATGAGCTTTTTCTGTCGACTTGCTGGCTCTAACATTAAGGCTACGTTTGGATACCGTGAAAATGTGAGAAAAGAAAAAGAAAGTGCAATTTTCTTTTTTCCATAAGCATTTGGATAGCAAGAAAGTAAAAAAGTAGCGGGGTCCACTGCTTTCTTGAGATAGATGATGATAAAAAAAAAAAAAACACTTTTTTTTTCTTGTGAAATTGGTCGGATTTTGTGTCGCCAGAATCCTTTTTTGGTTTTCTTCTAGCATTGTCTTTTCCAAACATCCATATTTACAAGGATTGACATATATAATTAAAAAATGTCTTATTAATTGGAAAAAAAAGGAAAGAAAAATATAAATGAAAGGATCAATGGGGTTTAACGTCCTCTATAATCTAAACCAAACTGAACCGGATCGATTTAAACTGATCTCAACCCAAAATCAAGTCGGTCTAATTTGACTTTATAATTTTAAAATCAAAATCGAACCCAAAATCTAAAAATCGAACCAAAACCAAACCGAAGATGGTTTGACATAACATAAATATGGTTTATGGTATAAGGGAAAATTTGAAAATTATGTTCAGGATTCTTATGATTTTCTTGTTAACCAAACGCACAATTACATGATTTCCATTAATAGTCATGCAACAGCCAAACAGCATCAGAAAAAGTTATTTTCACTTTTTTTTTTCTAATTCTTTTCACATTCTTTTCTTTCTCAACCGACTTTCTCTCATTTTCTTGATATCCAAACGCAACCTAAGAGATCAGGTATCTCTGATGCGTAGAGCTTTCAACTATCATTGGGTCAAAGAATTCAAGTCTTACCTTGGCATACCCAATGAGCCTGGGGGCATGTTATGGCTATGCTTGCTGATTTGATAACAAGGGTAGCCAAGAAACTTGTAGGGTGGACGTCTACTACCTTTAACCAAGCGGGCAAATCAACGCTAATCACTGCCACCCTTGCAGGCACATCATGGCAAGCCTTAAACTTCCTATCTCAGTAAGCAATCGGATTGAAAGATAGGCCAAAGACTTCCTATGGGCTAAGATGGTCTAGGATAGGATTCTTCATACATTAAATTGGAAAATCATTTGCCAATCGAAACAAATTGGGAGCAAGAACAAAAAAAAAGCCCGATAGTGTTTAATGATGCATCACTACTAAAAGGGCCTGGGAACTTTTGAAATACCTTGAAGAGAAACAGAGTTTATTGATAAATCTAAGGTGATTACAAAGAGACTCCTTTGGAGATTTAAACAGAAAAGAGACACAAAGATAAATATAGAAATTAGCTAATCGTAATCTCTAATTAAGAATTAAATTCAAAACATTTCTAAATATCTTAAATCAAACCTTCGTAATCACAATCTTCTCCTTGAATCACTATTTTGATCAAATCTTCACTCTCATCACTGCTTGAGTTGATAGGATACTCCACCACTCACCGTATTACCATGCTCCCATATATTTGCTCTATTATACCCAAATTCCTTTTGAGCCTCATTAGTCAAAAACACCTACTTTAGAGGTAAGTGCTTCCTTGATACTCAGGCTACACCCTTCAATTCTAATGTACGGAAGCAAATATCAAAACTAAAAGGAAAACTCAAAGAAGGGCTTGGGTGGATAATCTCAGGTGGTAAGTCGATACCTATAATGCCCTGGAGAAAACTCAGTGGCAGGAGTGATGAATTTGAATCTATGGTCATTGATAATTCCTCTGATGACATGTTGGAATTCATCGACCAAGACCAAAGATGTTGGAAGCAGAAATTAAGAGAGATTTGGCTTGAGAATATTGCAAAAAGGATTGAGTGAATCATGATAAATCCTACACTACAGAAGGATGTCCTAATTTGGAAAGGTACAAGCTCTAGTATGTATACTATTTTTTCAGCTTATCACATTCTTGCCCAGCCCGTCCAACAAGGTAATACTAACTCAAAATTATGGCTTAAGTTATGGCATCTGGTTGGGATGTGGATCCTCTGTGTTGAACACGCCTATAATGGGTGTGTACTGAGAGACAGGCCTGAGGGGCAAAATGATATTTTTGCTCTCACCTGACATGCTTTATGGGGCAACTGTAACTTGATCCAAGATTGCAGCATTGCGCTAACAACAAATATGGAGTGAGAGAGGAGGACTGATGAGCCGGATATCTTCTCTACCTTTGCAAAGTTCAAATGGACGTAATAAGGTGATCTTTGAAGGAGCTAAGCCAAATCCCAGAGATGCTATAAGCCGATTTATCATCCACCAAAAAGACTCGAATTCTGTCATCCAAACCAGTTTGGCTAGCACAGCAAGATCATCTGCAACTGATGTGATTTTTGTTAGATGGAACCCCCCAAATATGAACTATACCAAGTTGAATTTCGATGGAGCCAATAGAGTTGACAGCAGCACGATAACAACTATTGGAGGTTATGCAGAGACTATATGGGTAGGTTCCTTTCTGGATTTGCCCATAGGATTGACGTTGGCGAAGCATCCAACAATGAAGCAGAGGTTTTGGCACTAATTGAAGGTTTACAACTGACGTTATATCATAGCATTGTCGATATTGACATCGAGGGAGACTCGGTCGTCATCCTCCAAATGCTTTCAAACTTAAACATACAAGTTCCATGGCACCTCTCTTCGGCCATGAACCGAGCCAAACAGTTTATTTGCCATTTTTCAAATGTCTGAATGAACCATGTATACAGAAAAGCCAACAAGACAACCAATCATTTAACAAATTTTTATGTGTGCTATGGACAAATATTTGTGTATGGATCTCTAAGCTTCCCCCTCCCTCGCTTCTTAATGGAAAAGATCTTCTTTTGTTTTTGGTCTCCCAAGGTATCCCAGGCTTCGCCTAGAACTATTCCTCCGAGGAATTGTCTAGCGCCGAAGGGGGGACCTCTCCCAACAAGGTTTTCTGTATCCACAAGGACTCGATACCGAGACCACTTGCTTAAGCGACCCGAGCCCCTTCCACTCGGGCCAACCTCGGTTGGTTCAAAAGATCTTTGAATTCTATAAAAAAAAGGGTTAATTTCACTTCCACCCCTTCACTTTTTCGATAACTATAAATAAGCTCTTTGTGTTTTCTGATATTCCATTTACAACCTTGAGATTTGTACTATGTTGCAGAGACCACCTTCCGTTAACTTTCCATCTAATAGAAAGTAACGATTTTTTTTTTTAATGTATGGATAGCCGAATCCAAACCCTAATCCAATCCCACGTCTTCCTCTTATTCAATCGAACTAGAAACCCAAAACCTTCGATCCTTCATCAATCAACGAAACCCCAAGCCTTCTCAGACGAAATCCCTATTTCTTCTTCTCAGGTTCATACAAGTGGGCATTCCATTTCTTGTTCCACCATTGTCAGTCGATTCGAACTAATTCAGTCAAGATTCTCCTCTCTTGTTGTTTGATCCATCATGCACAGCGAAACCATTCATCTTCTCTGCTACCTAGTTGCATAATTCGTTTGGTTTAAACTCCCCATCTCTACATCAATTTATTTATTTTTAATTCCAAATTCCGTCATTCGAAGACCAGTTGTTGCTATTCAAGAGATTACAACGGTGATCAAGGGCAGCTAAAGATCATTACAGGTGATAGACGATTTCTCAATTATTTATTTATCTTTTACAGCTAGTAATAGGAGTAAATATATTACAGTTGTGTTCCTGTGCAACTCTGGTTAGTTCCTTAATCAGGTTATAGTTGCTATTTTTATTCTTGATTTGTCACTTGCTCTGAGATGTTTTGATCAACTTCGGTTGCTATCTTTTTTATTTGGCCCGACTTGAGTTTAGGATCAACTACGACTAGCTTCGTAATCATCTAAAAGTGCTATAAGCTGCTATGTAATGGCTGGTCTAATGGGGCCGGATTTTGATAATTTGATCTGGACATATTTGGATATGTTTTGGTATAGATTATTATGATTGAATAGTCAGGTTCTCTTTTCCATGTTTTAGGATTATTTTAGGATTTTTGACATTTTTATGATTTTTTTTTGGGATTTTTAGGGATCTTAAGCTTTAGGTTACTTTAGATTCTTTATTTTAATACATTTTAGTTTTTTTTAGAGATTATTTTAAAATATTTAAGCTTTTTTGGAATTTTTAGTTTTTTCTAGATTGTTTTTTAGGATTTTATGGGCGTGTTAGGAATTTTATATTCTTTTTAGATATTTCTAGAGTTTTATGGATTTTTAGATTATTTTATGTTTTTTCCTTTTCAAAATATTTTCTAGGAATTTTAAATTTTTTTAGATTATTAAGGTTTTATCTAATTTGGCCAAATATGCTTAAACCAGGTAATCAATTGAATTGGGGGAGAGTGGGTGCCTAACATCTTCCCACTCTCTTAACTAAACCTCATTGCCTATTTTGGTTAGACCATTGCTTATTTTATTTTGATCTATTATTTTTAGCTTCATTTATAGATTTATAGGTTACCATTCACACCTCTAATCCAATGGATGGTGGTGACTCCATTTCGACTCAATTGATCAAGGTCCACCCGACCCAAGGTAGGTCACAAGAAGTATATATTCATACAGTGGGACATGTTTTGAAGACTTTTGCCTTAACCCCAAATGCTAAAATATCGGCTAAATTCAGATGTCCTGAATATGAAAAATTCAATGGAATCAGATGTCCTTTCTCTTACCTGAAACTCTATGGTGGGGCTATATGCCAATACATAAAAAATGAGAAGCTGCTAATACAACTCTTCTAGCATAGTCTCACTGTCTCAGCACTTAAAATGACTTTCTTCATTGGATCACATTTGCATCAGAGGTGGAAAGATTTCACTAATGTGTTTTTGGCACATTACAAATTTAACTCCGAAATGGTGCCAGATAGCTACGATCTAATGAGGATGACAAAGAAAATGGAAGAATCGATAAGGGAATATACCAAAAAATGGCAAAAGGTAGCGGCACACGTGAAACCATCAATGCTAGAACAGGAAATGATCACTACTTTCATTTTGACACTAGGCTAACCTTATTACAGTCAACTTTTTGGTCATAGTTCATACTAGTACAAGCTTCATTGTGCATGTAAAGATATCGGATAAAATTGAAGGTGGAATCAGGATTGACAAAATCATTGATTATTCTGTCATGCAGAATTTAGTAAACCAACAAGTAGTTCTCACGCGAATATTAAATTCAGAAGAAGCAGGAAATGGAAGAAGAAAAATGAAAAATAAAGGAAGGATGGAGAGAATCAAGTTAATTTGATTCAACCCATTCAACAATTATATTTGCCTGTTCCTGTTTATCAAACATAGCCTATCCAACAAGCTCTGATAATCCAACCCACTCAACAAGTTCAGAAAAAAAAAAAAAAGCAACCTATCCGAACTTGTTCGGCAAAATCAACTAATTCAGCGAGCTCAACCTATTGTGGTCAATCAACATGATGAGGCCTCGGCATTGCAACGATGATCTTGTGCTCATTGACATGCACAAAAATTTACACACATTATCGTTCATGTAGTGATATTCAGAAGATTGTCAACACATTCGAATAATCTTCAAATAAACATCAGAATTTGGACTGCTAAAATGGGTCAGGATTGAAATCACGTTCCCCTCAGAATTGCACAGAAATACTCTCACCATATATTTACCATATTGCTCTTTGTTGAGGAATTCTCCTGCTTCCTCGCTTTTCTTAAAAGGAGGCTCTGAGAGGTGTTGTCATTTTCTCTCAAGCTCGTTATCGCTCTGGTATCCTCACTTCTGTTTTGAATTTTTATTTTTTTTAATTTGTTTTGGCTCTTCCAGTTGTCTTCTGATGGTTAGGGTTTTGAGGTTCGATTTGAATTTTTATTGGACTGAAGGACATTATTTCCAATTTAGACTTATCTTTGTTGCAGAGAATTTAAGATATGGATAATCTTTTTTTTATTTCCACGAGATATTTGTTCTAATGGTTTTCTGGTTTATCAGAAAATTAGGGTTTATCATATAACGTAAATTATCTGGATACACTCTTTTTGTGTGCACCAGTTATGTTCTCTATTTGAAATCGTCCTTTCGTGGTATAGATTTGCATGAATGAAACCTTTTCAGCAATATTTCTTCTTAGTTTCAGGCATTAGTATTCCAATCGGTTTGTTATCACTTAATGTATAAATTTCGTTGTATGTTGCATCTATATCATCTTCTAGCATTTGTTTTGCCTAATTCTACCCTATTCTTTTTTCTTCTTTTCCTGGAGGAAAATTTATATATTTCAATTGTTTTTTCTATTAGAAGTAGGTTGTTAGCTGATTCCTGGGGTCATTTCAGTTTTTTTAGTCTGAACCTTATCCTGATTATTTGCACTTGGCTTCATGTACCCTGTCAATGCAGTTTCACTTGATTGAGTCTGTTACATGTTGAACTGTGGTAGCAGAATTCTGATTATAGAACATTTTTTTATGATGTATTAAAGTACATACCAGAGAGCTGGGGTGCCAGATAGTCTATTAGCTGCTTTAAATCCTTCAATTATTGTATTAGCCATGTGCACCCTTGGACTACCATTGTAGCTGATCTATACTCTGCTTCCTTAGTAGATAATAATACCGTTGGTCGTCTCTTGCTATACCATGAGACTGACCCTGAACTGAGACTAAATATGTATCTAGTGATTGATTGTCATATTACTTGATCTCCGGCATAGTCAGCATCACAATAGCTAGTTAGTTCACATGCTTCATTTTTCTTATAGAGAAGACCAAGAGCAGTTGTTCCCTTAACATATTTTAGAATTCAACGAACGGCTTCTAAATGAGTCTTCTTCAGAGTCTGCATGAACTGGCTTACTACTCCAACAGCATATCTGATATCAGGTCGTGTCATTGGGTAATTTAGATTTCCCACCAATTGTCGGTAAATGGTTGAGCCTTAAAGATAATCTCCTTCATCTGCATTTGTTTTTGTATTATCCTCCATTGATGTAGAAATTGGCTTGCAGTCAGCCATTCCGAATTTCAATATGAGAGCCATTCTGAATCTCAATATGAGATCTCTTGCATACTTATGTTGGCATAGGAACAATCCTCCAACTCTCGAGTTCAAGAAAATGTCTAAGCTCCCTCAGTTCCTTCATTTTAAATCTTATTGATAGGATTTCCCTTGTTCTATCTGTCAAACAATTTACTAAAGGTGTCTACAGCATTTGTTCTTAAAAAACGATGATGTCATCATGTCACGCCATGGACACTTGTCCAGCTGTGTTGAAGTGTTGACACTTCTGTAAACACAAGTTTTGCCATATCCTGGTAACCGGGAGAAGGATTGCTGATAGCATTTGTGTGACATCACTGGGTCTTCTTGCAAATTGTATTTTTCTGCTCAATAATCCTTTTAAGAAAAATACAACTCTAAAATGTGCAGAGTTTCAAGGATATTACGTGAAGATGTTCTTCCACATAGTGCTAGAACGAAACATGCAACTACACCCTCGCCACTTTGGGCCTAACCTCCGTGATAAGCTTGTTGCAAAGCTCATGAAAGACGTTGAAGGCACTTGCAGGTTTCTTTCATTTTATGAGAAATGACATCTTCAGTCCTCAATCTCCGTGTGTGTATTAAGTGTTTTGGTTCTAGAGAGAGGAATATAAATCTCATTTTAAGATTTTACTCTGTTATAGTGGTCGACATGGGTTCGTCGTGGCAATAACAGGGGTTGATAACATTGGCAAAGGGCTGATCCGAGATGGAACTGGCTTTGTGACGTTTCCTGTGAAGTACCAATGTGTCGTATTCCGACCCTTTAAGGGGGAGATTTTGGAAGCTGTTGTCACCATGGTTAATAAGGTTTACCTTCTTCTTCGTCACCGTTAAATATTATGTAATTTATTCTATCTTGCATTTTGTTTTTATTTCATACTTATATCCAGAATAAAAATGCAGATGGGTTTTTTCGCTGAAGCTGGACCTGTTCAGATTTTTGTATCAAATCATGTGAGTGTAGACTATTTTGTTTTTGTTCTTTTCATTTCAGCAAATGAAACCTTACTGCTTTAGATTTTATGGGGTGAAGATCTCTCTATTAGTCTGTTTGAGTCAAAATGAAAAAAAAAAGAAGAAGAAGGAAATCTTGCATTGATAAAGATTCTGAAGTGGTAATTACTAACTGTAAAATGTTAATTTTATTTAAATGGAAGTTCTGTATACTGATACATGTTTTATTATTTTGATTTGGAAGCATGAGAAAACTAATCTCATGATGCAAAATCTCTGGGCTATTGCTTATACAACTTTGGATAGAGCTGGTCATGGAGAACAACAATAGATACCTCTATTTGGTTTAAATATTCAACGTTGAGATCCGCTGTTACTTTTCTCTGGATAGAGACTTTTTTGTTGAAAGAAGATTCAATTGGAAAGATTAAGTCAGGATCATCATCTTTCAATCCTTATACGATTTTTTTTTTGTTGGGTTGGCTGCATGAATCCCCATTTCATCATTGCTCTTCATTTAGAGCTATGTCTTCTGCTAACCATGAGATTTCAGATATTTTTGCACTACTTACATCCATATCCTTTTTGGTCGTATCCTTGTTCTTTTAGAGCCTTCAACCTGTACTCGAACATCCTTTTTTGGTTCTGTTGTGGAGAAAATAGGAATTTGTTATTTTATTGTCTTTTAGTATATTGTTCTTCAATATCCAATTCATAATAAAGCCACCTTGGCTCCAAAATTTGGTTTAGTATTAGGTATTCGTATTAGTACTTTGCAGAGTATTTAATATTAGAAATCAATACGTTAATGGACTAGATCCAAATGTCACCTATCTATAAGTCAAAATCTCATGTCATTATTTTATAGAAATGGATACCTTCACTCTTTTAACTTTGTAGTGATGTCTATTTCTTAGTCCATTGGCCCTAAAGGATTACAACACATCTTTTCACATATGTGCTTGTGTACATAATCTTATTTTCCCATCTTGTGTTTTAGTTGATACCAGATGATATGGAGTTCCAATCTGGAGATACGCCAAATTATACAACCTCAGATGGATCGGTATGTCTCAATTTCAATTTCATTTCACAGAAATGTTATATATATTTTACAAGGTTGACGCCAAAACTCAAATTGATGTCTGGTCTTCTTTGCAGGTTAAGATTCAGAAGGATAGTGAAGTCCGCCTGAAGATAATTGGTACTCGTGTAGATGCTACAGAAATTGTACGCCCTTTAGTACTTGTCTTTAAAATTTAAAGTCGCATAAAATAGCTTCTTTGTAATGGTTCTTAATTGAAGCTTATTGGATTAATTCTAAAACTATTCAATCGGAAGTTAATATCAAACGTTTCCTACAAAAAAAATAAAATTTAATATCAAACGTTATGAATTATGAATGTAAAAAAAGCAGTATTTTGCTATACTAGTTATTGTGTCCTTTAATTATGGTCCCTGAAGTACTTAAAATATAAGTCACTACATTTGTTCCTGGATTGGGATAGAAGTTCCACTCTTTTCACATTGAAATAATGGAAAGAAATTGAAGATATGTCTTTTGCGGGGATTAACTTGTAGTTTGCTGAATTACTGTTGAAACAGTCACCTCTACTTGTGAGTGATAGGAGCTCCAGCTCCTCCTAACTCATAAGGGTTAAGGTTGTTAACCTTTTTTTTTTTTCTTTTCTTTTTTGATAAAAAACAGAGGCTGTTACTTATGACATACAATAAGGTTAATGAGGTCTTGAAAGGGTTGCATTTGGGGTATGTGGCCCACTTTTTGTTTCTAGAAATGTGATGTGATTGATGTTACAAAATGCATCTTATGTATGCTTTTCTGAAGCAAATTAGCTGATTCTTTCAAATTTTATGATGCTATTACTTATTACAAATGTAGCCAATCAATAAAGACAAATATTGTCAATGCCTATCTTCTTATTATACAGAATTGGTTTCCTCTTTTACATGCTGTGCATACTCAATTGATTGAGATTGTTTAATCATTAGGCATGTGTTATATCAAAGAGGGCCTAAAAATCACACCAATTTAATTAATCTAGCCATTATCTTTAAACCTTTTCCAATTTTTTGCTTTGTTTATCACTGAAAAGGTTTTATTTTTTTTATTTTTAATTTTAGATAATCTTCCACAATCTCGAGAATTTGAAAGAATTGTATATTGTCTCATCTGAAGTTTTGTCCCATCTTTGCAGTTCTGTATTGGTACCATAAAGGATGATTTCTTGGGTGTGATAAATGATCCAGGTGCAGCGGCTTAATGAAACATTGGTGAGTATTGTGCATTCCATTGAAATCCCATGCACTCTTTAACTCATTCCTTTTTTCCTTATTCCAGTATTGTATAGTTTTCTTCTTCTTCTAGTCTAGCTCCCTGTGTTGAGCTGATATTGACCATACAAGGATAGCCAATTTATCCTGCATTCATTTTGCAAATTTCTGAATGCTTTTGGAGAGCTCGCATTAATGGGCATAATGATTGTGAACAGTAATAGTTCAAAGTGACAAAATTTTGGAGTTTGGGAGACGGGAAAACTTTTGACTCCAGCGACATTAACTGTTGAATTAATCAAATTATCAGTATGAATAGGGTACAAAGTCCATTTATTATCAGCTTTAGGTCTGAGTCAATTAGACCACATATAT
>JAUPMG010000013.1:5184196-5201024 GCA_031762675.1 Pachysandra terminalis | reverse complement strand
CCCTTAAATAGGCGACATGTCGTGCGTGTAGCCATATTACGTTAATGCCCTTAAGTGGGCGACATGTCATGTCTCAGACCATTTGAAATGTCGTGGCGACTTCGGCGACATGCCCTTATGTCGTTTCGCCCAACTCGTGAATGGCGACATGTCGCCGACATTGCATTCCCGGGCGGTATGCCGCTCTTTTATCGGTAGCCTAGGCCGAAACCCAAAAAAAAGGTCTGTGGGCGTCGGCAAGCTTAGTGGTATGCTGCAAGGCTGCCACCACCACCCAGAAAGCTAGTCGGCAACCTAATGGAATGCCTCTAGGCTGCCGACATTCAGGACAAGCACATAAAATTATATATATATATATATATATATATATATATATATATTTAAATCCTTTTTAAGCAATACTTTGTCAAAATACACCATGAATTTAAATTCCGAATAAAACCTATAATTTAATCACAAATAACTTATCTAGCTTACCTTGATCCTTGCATGGTATTCAAACCCTGAAATTTATATCTTTTATCATGTTTTTATTAAGGAGTACAAGGAATAGAATTTTATTATATATGCTATGTCAAATTCTAGGAATATGACATATATACCTAGTTCATATAAAAAAAAAAAGGTTTTATTTGAGTACTTACCTTGAATTTTTGATTGGTGTTGAATAGAACACCTTCTTCTTCCTCTTCAAGCTTGAACTTTTGGAAATCTAAGTGTCTCAAGGTAATTGAGCTGTTGTACCTCTTCTTCTTCTTCTCTCTCTCTCTTCCCTTATGAATTATGATCCATACGTCCAGCCATAGTATCTATATATAGTTTTCTGTTTTTAGTTTCCCATAGTCTAGGAGTGCTTATCTGTTTTGGATTAGTCTTAATTTTCTACCCTTAGATTAGATTAGTTAAGTCCCTATCTATCTCAACCATTGAATTAAGTGTCGTAGTCTTAGTTGAACTATTATTAATTCCTATTTTACTTGAATCTATATTAGATTAGAACTAGTTTTAATTCCTTACTAAATCTTTGCCGTTAGATTAGATTAGTTTAATTCTATCCTTTAGATTAAGATTCCTAGTTATAGTTAACTAATCATCAATCCTTCTTTAGTTACTAAATCCCAAATTAATTAGAATTAGTATTTCTCCTATTAATTTTCAGCCATTAGATTAGATTAGAATCTCCTACGAAATCCTACCCCTTCATTATAACTTATGAGAGTTATGATTGTGTGTGACGCACTTAGTTTCCTATAGTACAACTAACCAATCACAACAAGTCAAAGTCAACTAATGAGCTAATTTACTAAAATTTTAAATTACTCTCTATTCTTTTATTAATTACGCTTAGCCCTATTATTTTAGTTTGGGTTATTACATGTACCTTGTAGGCCTGTACTATCACGAGAAGCTTGATCGAAAGTATTTGATTCATTTGAAAGTTCCATCTGAATTCAATTCACTGCAATACTTCTTTTCGATCACAACAAAGCACAATATTATAGACTGTATTAGCATCAACAGCAACACAGACAGCCATGAAGAAATAAAGAAAACACTCTGTGAACTAATTCAGATCACGCCTGAATTCGTAACCAGCTGTAGATTCAGATCTCCTCTGAATAACACATCAAAACAAGCCTAGAAAAGTGATTGCAACAGCTGGAAGAGCACATCAGATTCAGATTACTTCTGAATCTGATCAATATTAGCACTATAGAGGGCTGCGAATATCCCTTCGATTATACAGTAACTGTTCATAAACCCTTCACCATGGTGCTTTGAGGGCACTAACTTTTAGCATAAACACAATAAATAACCATTAGGTTATTTCATTAAGAACCAAAAGAAAAAAAAAATAGAATCTAGGTAGGTCATGATCGGCACTAGATGGGAAAAAAAACAGATAAAAAAAGAAGATAAGAGGATAGAAGGATAACCATTAGGTTGTTGCACAAGGAACCAAAAGAAAAAAAGAAACTAGGGTAGATCATGATCACACCTGGATGGGAAAAATAAAACAGATACAAAAGAAGTTAAGGAGGATAGGGGGGGCATAAAGGAGAAGAGCAACGCCAGATTGGACCCGATCGGATGCCATATTAGATTTTAAAGATAAAGATAATAGAGAGAAGAAAAGAAAGAAGAAGAAGAGAAGAGAGGTGTGTAATCATGGGTATCTTCTCCAAGGAGGATCATTCTCTTATTTTATTATTGCATATACTTAGTACATGGTTATTCCCTACTCAAACAATGATCCAGATATTTTAGCCCTTCCGATTCATGCATACCCACATTTCATCTTCTTCCTTTGGAGATTTTGGAAAACACAACTGGAAAGAAAGTTATTAACAGTAAAGAGCTTTGGTTAGTCTATTGACCCATAAAAAGCTAAGCAGATGTTAAAAAAAAAAACATTATATATTGAATATGAAGAATTGGGATAAATCATTCATTGTCCAGCCATAAAAAACAAAAAGTAAGAATAATAAACAAGTGAAAACCAATTTGTCAAGAGACATAACCAAAGAGATGTATCAGTCATAAATGTTCAGAATCCCTTGAGTCTTAAATCAAGAAGGAAGCTAGGATGTTAGAAGAGTGGTTGTACCTAGGGGTGTCAATGGGTAAACCAGTAAGAATAATAAACAAGTGAAAACCAATTTGTCAAGAGGCATAACCAAAGAGATGTACCAGTCATAAATGTTCAGAAGCCCTTGAGTCTTAAATCAAGAAGGAAGCTAGGATGTTAGAAGAGTGGTTGTACCTAGGGGTGTCAATGGGTACCCAATAAAACCGAACCCGTTTAATAGGTTTGGTTCTGGGTTTTATAGACCTGGTTCATAATCTCGGTTCCTGTTCTATTAAATATAACCCCATTAAGAATCGAGTCTATGCGGGTCTTACCAGATGGGTATTGGGTCGCTTGGGTTTTTAAATGATATGTTAATTATTTTTTATATTCTTAAAGATAAAATAATTTAGAACTAAATAAAATTTTAATTTATAACTCAAATAATTCATTACATAGACTTTCAACAATCAATAATTACAACATTGATTAATTAACCTAAAATTGATATACTAATCTTTCATTTAATTTTAAATGACAACTTCTATTAGACATTCATTTTATATGGTGCTGGGTGTGTAATAAGAGTTGGGTATAATTAGTCTATTTAAATTTAGATAAATCTAAGTCTTGGGAATGCAATTGTCGTCATGACATTTAAATAATGTTATTATAATGGAAGTAAACACTTACGCAAATATATTAGTGTATAGGGTACCCGACGAGTACCCATTACAGTTGGGTATTTGCGGGTTTGGTTTGGGACCAAAGTTGTCAACCTCGGAACTGGAATCAACAAGAGGTTTTGGGACTTATTGGACCTGTCCCGAACCCGGTCCTTTGACACCCCTAGTTCTACCTAGTGGAAAGTGTAGTAGTAAAAGAGGAAACTTGGAGGGAGAATTGGTGTTTTCAGAACTTTTTTGTGTTCCTAGTCATAGCAACCACTAATAGAACCAGATTTGCCTTGATATTTGAATATCCAGTAGAGTGTGCATCATATCCTGTAGTAGTATAAATAACCTGATTAAACCCACTCTAGCTTTCCGAACTTATCCCAACTGTCATTTGTGATTGGTTGGACTACATTTAATGTACTTCCAACTTTCAAGACATGTGCCACGGTGTCCCCCTGAATCAACTACAACCACTAACAGTTGAATGATCACCCCCTGAGAGAAGTGAGGGGTCATGACTGCCTAAGATTTGATCTCAAATAGGTTAATACTTTTGAGTTTAGCCCTGGATGAAAATTTTCCACATGAAGTACTTCTCATTACTTCTCTTGCGATTGAATGCCATCAGGAGAGGATTTGCACATAGGCCTTCCCACATGCCTTTAGAGTACTATAGTACACACCAAGACTTGTCACCTTGTCGCAATAGGAACACATATTGAAACAGATTGTAGAGATGAGTTTAAATTCATTTTTTGTACAACATCCCACTCCTATTTTGCTTTCTTATGATATGATTTTGGCACTTTTATTGCCTTTATGCTATTCTATGACCAAGTCTTAATAAGATAACTATCCAGTGATTTTTCAACATAATTATTTTCTGTTTATGCAAGGTGTCTTTATGAATGAAATTTAGCTTTGGCACCAGGGAATACCTTCATCAATTGTAGCCAAAGGTGATAATTCACATCAAATTTACAATTGTTATCTGTACCACAAACTTCAATTGCAGTAACCAAAATAGGTCCCTTGATCTTTCTTGAATATGCCTTAAATATCAACACACCCAAGAATTGGGGTCACACAAATAAATTTATTTATAAAAGAGAGACAAATCGTGTCATCCCCTCTTTGCTTGTGTTGCTGGAGAGGGTCATATCAACTAACGTCACACCTACAATCAACACTAATGGTTGCTTGATAGCGCTAGGAGAAGATAGTCAAGGAGCTGATGAACAATCAAAACCCTAGAGTTTAGGCATTGAATAGGGAAAAAAAAAAAGGGAAAGAAGAGCATGAAAGGGACGGAGGGAGGGACGGAGCATGTCACTCATCTAATATTAGTTAAGTAAAAGTTGTAAAAATCTAAACATTTTAGTGGCACAGAGTTCATATCTTTTGTCTTCTAACAGCATTAACCTCCTCTTGTTTATGCATTTTCTAGAAGATGTAAAGAAGAGTGACATGCTCTTTGCCACCTGATTTGCTCATTGTAGGCATTCTTTTGTGGTTCTAGAAAAAAAAACTTGTTTTTGGTACATAAACTTTTTAGAGAAAAGGTGTTGTGCTGCTGCATTTTTTCATTTGAAGAACTCTAGCCTGAACAACTAATTGATGTTATATATAAGCAGTTTCATCTTCATTACTTTTTGTGCAATGGAGCAGAATGAAGAACTTGGTAATTTTCATTGGAAAAGAAACCGACAATCTAAACAGTGTTAGATATCTAAATATAACTTCATGTTTAATTATAAGGTTGTGTTAAATTTATGCAAAGTTCTTGGTAGCATCTGATGGAGGAAAATTCTTGAGCATCTTGTTATCTTGGGTGTCAATGTCAGCAAATGGCTTATTGGACTCTCTGCCAAGAGAAAGAGTCCCAGTGAATAATTGTATACTATTCCTTCTTCTCTTTACTGTAATAATCATTTCTTGTTGTTAATTAAATAGGTCTGTATTCTGTAGCTCTTAAATTGATATGATTCACCTACTTCTGTGTGTTTTAATTGAAGCCATTATGGGCATCCCCCCCGTTAATTAAATAGGTATGTATTTCGTAGCTCTTGTTATCTTGGGTATCAATGTCAGCAACTGGCTTATTGGACTCTCTGCCAAGAGAAAGAGTCCCAGTGAATAATTGTATACTATTCCTTCTTCTCTTTATTGTAATAATCATTTCTCGTTGTTAATTAAATAGGTCTGTTTTCTGTAGCTCTTAAATTGATATGATTCACCTACTTCAGTGTGTTTTAATTGAAGCCATTATGGGCATTGCCCCCCCCCCGCCCCCCCTGTTAATTAAATAGGTATGTATTCCGTAGCTCTTAAACTGATACGATTCACCTACTTCAGTGTGTTTTAATTGAAGCCACTATGGGCATCCCCTCGTTAATTAAATAGGTCTGTATTTCGTAGCTCTTAAATTGATATGATTCACCTACTTCATTGTGTTTTCACATCTGTATTACTCGTTTATTGTTTTTTCTTTCTACATTTTTTAATGTTTGACCCTATTCTTAACGTTTTTTATTGCTTTCCTAGAATGGATCCAAGATTCCCTTAATTTTCTGCATCTGATCTGGCACAAATTCTGGGAAGAACCAAAGTTCCAGATTTGATATGGATGATTAAACATTTCTTCATTCATCCCCATTCAATTGGATTTTTTTTTTTAATTTTTCGTTGATGGATTTATTTTCACTAACATTTTTATTTTCATTAAAATTTAAGAGAAATGATTTGATTGGCATGAGCCATGGTTTAAGCTTTTATTGCATTATAAAGTGGCACAAATTGTGGGAAGAACCAAAGTTCCAGATTTGATTGGATGATTAGACATTTTTGCAAAATATTTCTTCATTCATTCCCATCCAATCGATTTTTTTTTTGGATTGGGTGGGTTCCTTCTTGGTGAATTGTGAGATAAAAAGATATTTGTTATCAATTTTATCAATTATTTGATAATGATAAATTCCAGTATTAGTCTTTTTATTAATGTGGGTCCCAATACTGATATTTGTCCATGCCTTGATGTCGAGCTTTTTTCTAAGACAAAAATTGAGAGATCTCCAATCAAAAATATTTTCTATCTGAATTTTCCCCCCATCGATAATATAATCTTCTCATTAATAATCACTAATAGGTATCCCCCCAGCACATAGAAAAATTTGGGTTTATGCTCGTTGTAATTGTAGGGAATCTCTCGGTTCTTAGTTACTTGTAAGGGCGATCAATGAATATATGAGTCCTTATTTTCATAATTACTATAGTTATATGATTAAAGATCATATTTTTCATACTTGTAAGTGTGGACAATTTCTTGATGTAGCTCTTACTGTTGAAAAGCTTTGTATGCAATGTACAAACAAAAACTTCAGATTTAACTGGATCCTTAAGCTGTGTTTGCATAGCTTAAAGAAGCCCTTTTTTCCCATTTCTGCTTAAAGAAAACCATTTGATTAGTTGTAGAAGAAGTAAAAGGCACACACATAAACAGAGCCAAACGCAGTCTGTGCCCAAGAATCATCAAGAACCAAATCCTTCAAACTAAGTATGGTGCTCAATCTTGCGAGAAAACCATGTATCTCTAAAATCACACTGATTGTGCCCATTAAATGGTTAACCTACTTCCACAATCTTGTTAGCGGTTCATGTCAATAGCCTCTAGTTGAACCCTTCCCAATGTCTATGTCATATTGCTGTTTATAAGTCAGGTGATATAGCTAATACTTTTTTCTTGGCGTCAATGTCCGAGAGATGGAAAGCATGGGAAAAATTACATGGTGTTGATGTTGGGGTTCATTAAATTTCAAATTCCCTTTCACTGAGCTAGGTAATATGGTTGTTGTCAGTGATGAACGGCCAACCTACTACTTAATGCTACTGACCTTGCTCCGCTCCTGGTGTTGATGTTGGGGATCATTAAATGTCAAATTCCCTTCTTCAATTAGCCTCTGTTCTTAAAATCGTACAAGTCAACTTGAATCGTCAACCAGGCGAGTTAACTCGTATGAGTCATATTTGACTAGTACGAGTAAATCGTGAATCGCAAGTCTATTGCGATTTAACGAATCACTTCAAATTTCAAAATCTGGTTCATTTTCTTTAATCGATTCACTTCCAATTTCAAATCTTGTTTCCTTTTGTTCTTGTTATCCTATTTTAAGTAATATATAAATACAAAATAACAACATGTGTATTAATTAGTGTCCTAATGAGAATTAAACTCTTTTTTCGGAAACAAAAAAACATGATTTTAGAAACCTACGGACCCTGTTTTTGCAAAACAAGCATATTCCTTAAAAGTAATATCTTAATACTGATATAACTCTACAACTTACACTATAAAGAAGATTGTTATCCTATTTTAAGTAATAGTTAAACACAGAATAACAACATATGTCTATTAATTAGTGTCCTAATGAGAATTAAACTCTTTTTTGGAAACAAAAAATCATGTTTGTAAAACCTAAGACCCCTGTTTTTAGATAACAATATTTATATATATATATATATATATATATATTATTGTTTCTAACCTATTTTAAATAATATATAATATTAAAATAACAATATCTATATATAAATTAGTATCCTAATAGTAGCATAACTCTACAACTTAAACTATGAAGAAGATTGGTATCAAAAAATAGGGATTTATATGCTTCTAAAAATTACTGAACCCCTGTTTTTGCCCAAATTAAAAAATCTATTTTTATTTAAAAATTATTATAAATAACATACAAATATACAATATTAAATGTACAGTAAAAATATCTAAATTAGTTTCCTAATACAGTTAGATATATCTTAATTAGTATTCTATAGGGCCTATACCGATTTAAGACCTTTTTAGGGGTGGTGGTTGCAACATTTATGGTGGTTATTAAAAGCTAAAACCTTTTTAGTGACTAAATAATATCTTCTCAGATAACCCATATGAACCCCTGTTTTTGCAGAATTTCAAGTCTTTTTAACTTCTAATGTTAAAAGCTAAAACCGTTTTAGTAACTATAAATAATATCTTCATAAATAACCCATATGATCCCCTGTTTTTGCAGATTTCAAGATCTTTAACTTCTAAGTTCCTACCTTGTTGGACTTGGATATGAACCCCTGTTTTATTTTAATTGAGCTGTGGAATCTAGCATATCAAAATCTATAGTTATTACTAATTTTATATTGAATTATTTATGTAGAATTCATTATTTTAGTTTTCGAGAATTATTTATATATATTTTAATTTTTATGAATATTTAAAAAATCGCTTTGACTTACGATTCACGGATTCAAAATTCCGATTCGATTCAAAGGGATCCCTTTCAATTTTCGATCCGAGTCATGATTTGACAACCTTGCACTTAGCTAGGTAGTATAGTTGTCACGAGTGATGAACGGCCAACCTGCTACTTAATGTTACTGCACCTTGAGATGTAAGAATCTGCTCCTTAAATTGCGGGCCAGATACATTTGAACTATTTTCTGACCTCAGTTTAGGTTATTCTATTTGCCATGAGGAATGGACTTGTCCTGTTTTCAATTAGCAAGGGAAGAAAAGAACTGGATCCATTTCTTCTTCCAGGTTAACTACATAAATGCACATGCCACTTCCACGATTGCTGGCGACCTGGCTGAGGTGAATGCAATTAAGAAGGTGTTCAAGAACACTTCAGAGATCAAAATGAATGCAACTAAGGTGAACTCTTCCCCCACCCATTTTCAGAGATAGATCTGATATATTGTTGAACTTGAATCCAAAAATTAGCCTGAATGGTGGTTCTTATTGTTGCATTTGTTTGTTTTTCAGCTATGGCCATCATGAGCCTAGTTTTCATCCATTAGTTGCTGGAGTTGAATTATTTATTTATTCAATATAATTACGTCGGCTTGGATCCATCGGCTTCCATTGCTTTTTACCATGGACTTACTGGCTTACACTGTGCCTATATATGAAGCCCTTGACGAAAGGAGAAACCCTCAAATCCTATAGCTAGATAATGACACAGGAAGATCCTCAAATCCTACAGTCTAGGACTTGGCAATTATGGATATAGATTTACGGGCACAGGTCCCGTTCTAAACCCATGATCAATCTTGTTGTTCAATCAATCATTGCGTTGGTTGGTTCAAAGGTATACCTGATGGAATCACACCATGTCCGACGGTGGAAAAATTCTTTATAGATTCCTTAGTCCAACTGTGTCATAAGCTTCCTAAGTGCCACCATTTTACATCATGGTCTTCTTCCTCTTTGCACTTCAGAATAATATACATCTTTGCTATCATTTAAATTTGTTTCTTCAGTCTATGATAGGGCACTGCCTCGGTGCAGCTGGGGGATTAGAAGCCATCGCCACGGTAAAAGCCATAACTACGGGGTGGTTGCATCCTTCCATAAACCAATTTGTATGTATTTTCTTCTGGAAAAAGTCTTTTGCTTATTTTGGTCTGTGGCAGATATAACCTGTTAAATGAAAAGAGATGGCAATTATTAAATGTTTTCCGTATGCATCAATTTCAGATTAAATATTGGATGATCTGATCATTCTTACTAAGGATTTGTATCCAGTTCAGTTCAAATTTCATATGGTTGAAAATTTTGTCTTTTAAGAAGACAAAGAACTCGTTCATGATGTTGAACTGTACTGGATACACATCCGTTTCCCAGCTAATTTGGTTCTGAACTTCTCTACCAATGTAGAATCCAGAATCTGCAGTTGAGTTTGATACAGTTGCAAACAAGAAGAAACAACATGAAGTAAATGTTGATGAGATGAATAAACTTTGTGTCTTCACTTATTTTCCCTTGATTTGGAAGCTGATCATACCTATACTTGACGTTTGCGGTTGCAGCCATCTCAAATTCTTTCGGGTTTGGAGGACACAATTCTGTTGTGGTCTTTTCAGCATTTAAGCATTGATCAGTCAAATTTTTTCAATTCTGGAGTCGTCTATAGAGGCTGTTTCATCTGACATTCTTGAGTCTGGCGATCGGCAGCATATGCACTAAAGCTTTGAATTATCTTTGAATTTGTAATGGAGCTCCATTCAGAAAACACCTTTTTTTATTTTATTAATCTATAGGAGTTCTGTAATCTATTGGGCTGACATGTATTAGATTTTGTTTCAGTTTTATGATATACAGTCCATGAAAGCCATTTCCATTTAACCAATCTTCGGTTTCTAGTCTCTGGTCCATGAAATTTTGCTCAACTTTCATCTTTCATAAATAGTCGTTCATTACATAAAACTCTTTTCTTGGTGAATGGAAGTATTATATTAGCAGTATTGGATACAAACAGTGCTGCGGAGTGCCCTAACTAGTCGTCTTTCTGTACAGTAATTAAGGCTGGGGGACAAGACTAGGGAGAGCAATGGGCGGGTTAAATGGGTAACCAACCCAGTTGTCCCAGATGGATAGGACTTAGTAACTAGTAAGTCCTAATTTGGTTATGGGTTTGGTTCTGCCTGATCCTAGGGCTGTAAATGAGTCAACCAGAGTTGAGCTTAGGCCTGTCAACGGGTTGGATTTGGATCGAATTGCAACATATCCGAATCTAATCTGAGATCAGTGAAATCCGAATCCGATCCAAGAGCCGACGGATTATGAAATAGATGATTCCAATTCGAATTCGATTGGGGATTTGGATATACAAATCCGATCCAATAACCTTTAAAGTGTCTTTTTATCTTTAGGTTTTTAAATATTTAAATAATTAAATAATTAAATAATTAAATATTATTATATTTAAAACTGGTTTGGAGATAATAGCAAATGTCTAATGATATTTTTTAGGGCTTTAGGTTATATATATATAAAATGGTTTGGAGATAATAGCAAAATTTCGCCGATATGGCACGGCATGCCGGCAAAATTTAAAACCTTGGCTTTAACAATGTAATTGCCCAAGGAAGCTAGAGTTTTAACTTATTTTCCCTTTAAAGTGTATGCACCACAAGTATTAAGAATAACTTACCCAAAGGCCTTCAATGGAGCCAATAAACCATGAATATCCATGTTTTCCATGTAATCATCATGGGTAGATATGGTTGTAAACGAGCCAAGCCAAACCAAGCTTTGCCCAGCTTGGCTCGAGCTTGATTCAAGCTCGATAAAAATTTCCGGGTTCAGGCTCACTAGAGTTTTCAAGGCTTAGGCTCAGCTTGCAAAATTTGGCTCTGGAAAAGCTCGGCTCAGTTTGTGAAAGATTGAAAAAAAAAAACAGCTAAACTTATTGTTTTCTAATTTTAGATGGGCTAATGAAAAAATCAATTCAGCACCAGAATGGAGGAGTGACATGGACCTCGAGGCTCGAATATCTATCATCTTTAAATACTTTATAATTTAAAGTAAACACACAACTAACTTTGTATTCAATGCTTAATATTATATATATATATACCTTGAAGAATGAAAGAAGAATAACACAAAATATAACGTGGTTTGACAAAGCCTACATCCACGGGAGAAGAAGAAGAAATCACTCATTCATGGTTGCTCCAAAAGAGCCCAACCAATATAAAGAAATACAATCATCAGTTTTAGGGAAGAGATCCCTATATAATTCACTACCAATAATAGAAATAGAATGTTTCTATTCATCTCCGACAACACTCCCCCTCAAGTTGGAGCGTAGTTATTGATCAAGCCCAACTTGGACATGATCTCATGAAACCGAACTGATGGGAGGGCTTTAGTAAAAATATCTGCTAATTGATCAATGCTTCGAACATATGGAGTTCGAATAATATTGGCCTGTACCTTCTCTCGTACAAAGTGGCAATCAACTTCAATATGTTTCATTCATTCATGAAAAACGGGATTGGAAGTATTATGCATCCTTGCTTGGTTGTCACAGAACATATCCTTGGGGGAGAGATGATGAGAAACCTAGATCACACAAAAGGGTGTTAAGCAACATTAATTCACTTGTTGTGGAGGCCAAAGCTCTATATTCTGCTTCAGCACTAGAACGAGCAACCACACTTTGTTTTTTTGCTTTCCAAGTTACCAAATTGCCTCCCACAAATGTGCAAGTACCCAGTGGTAGATCGTCTAACAGTTGGGTTTCCGGCCCAATCCGCATCACTAAATCCCGTGATTTTGGTGCGTCCATTCTTTTTCATCCATATCCCACATCCTAGGGACGACTTCAAGTACTGAAGAATTCAATTAACAACATTCATGTGACTGGTTGTAGGAGTGTGCATGAATTGACTAACCATACTAACTGCATATGCAATGTCAAGATGAGTAATAGTCAAGTAAATTAATTTGCCAACCAATCGGTGGAATCTACTAATGTCAACTAATGGTTCTCCATCAATGCCCAGTTTGCCTGAACTGTTTGTGGGAGTAGTCGCAGGTTTCACACACAATTTGCTAGTTTCTTGTAAAATATCTAGCACATATTTTCTTTGATTTATGAATAGTCCTTTTTTGAGTAAGCAACTTCTATTCCCAAGAAATATTTTAGGAAGCCCAAATCTTTGATCTCAAATTTCTTGTGGAGAAGAGCCTTAAGCCTTCTTATTTCCTCTTCATCATCCCCTGTAATGGCAATATCATCAATATAAATTAAAACAAAAATAATACCAAAAGTACCTCGTTTGGTGAATAAAGAGGAATCTCCAACACATCTTTGGAATCCCCCTGATCTTAAGGCCGAACTGAGCTTGGCATACCAAGCTCGAGGTGATTGTTTAAGTCCATACAAGGCCTTCTTCAATTTGCAAACTAGGTCCTTCTGTGACTCTTGAGGATGTCCCGGTGAAAGACTCATATATACCTCCTCTTCCAAGTCTCTATGCAAAAATAGATTTTTAACATCCATTTGAAAAAGTGGCCAATCACAATTAACAGCAACAGATAGAAGAACACGAACTGTATTCATTTTTGCTACAAGGTCAAATGTTTCTTTATAATCTACTCCATAGGTTTGGGTACATCCTTTATCAACTAGCATGGCCTTATATCGTTCAACTGTTCCATCACTGTTATACTTGATTTTATACACCCACTTGCATCCAACATGTTTTTTTTTTCTTTCGGTAACCAAACAATATCCCATGCACGGTTTTCACCAAGAGCAAGGAGTTCTTCTTTCCTAGCTTTTCTCCATTTAGGTAAGGAATTGGCTTCTTGAAAACTAATCGGTTCTTTGACATTTGAAATAGAGCTCAAGAAGGCTAGATGAAAATGGGACACATTTTTATAGGACATGTAATTCTGGATGGGAAAGGTGGTAGTGTGATAAGTGAAAAAATCTTGGAACTTAGAAGGTGGTCGAGGAATACGGGTGGATCTTCGAGGATCATCTTCAGTGGGAGCCACGAGTTCTTGCGGTTCAGCACCTTCTTGAACTCTGGTACCCTGACACTGCTCAACAGGTTCTCTTTCAGTATTAGTTGACACAATTGGTAGAGGGACACTCTCTACATAACACTCCCCCTGAGGTCAAGTCCTAAGAGTATCATCTAGAGATTGAGGAAAATAGGACTCGATCTCAACAAAGGAAACATCCCTGGATATGAAGAGTTTGTTGGTTTGAGGATCATAACATTTATACCCCATTTTTGTGGAGGAATATCCAAAAAACACACATCTAGTGGCACATGCATTGAGTTTATCACGATGAGTTGCAAGAACAAGAACATAACAAAGACAACCAAACATGGAGATGGGAGATGTCAATTTTCTAATTTTTAAGGTCTTCAAGAGGAGATTTATAGCCAAGGAATCGACTGGGAATTTTGTTAGTAAGGTAGGCTGCAGCAATGACACCATGTGACCAGTATGGTTTGGGTGCATGCATCTGGAACATGAGTGCTCAAGTAACCTCCATAAGGTGTCTATTTTTTCTTTCCACCACACCGTTTTGCTGAGGGGTGCCAATACAACTGGTTTGATGCATGATTCCTATGCTACATAAATAATCAGAAAAAGGCCTATTGTCATATTCAGTACCATTGTCAAATCGAACAGTCTTAATTCTAGTTCCAAATTTAGTAATGACCATATTATGAAAGTCCTTAAAAATTGAAATTACTTCACTCTTAAATTTCGTCAAGTAAATCCATGTAGGATGAGATTTATCATCAAAGAAAGTAACAAAATATTTAAAGCCATCATAAGAAGTAATTGGGGCTGGACCCCACACATCAGAATGGATTAATTCAAAAGGTTCAACTGACAAGTTCATAGAGGAAGAAAAAGGTAAATGAGTTTGCTTAGACAACTGACACCTCACAAATATGTGAAGCAGAGGGTAGAGAAGGAAATAAAAGAGACAGAGTCCAATTAGAAGGATGACCCAACCGCTTATGCCAAAGACCACCTATTTGTATGGTGTCAACAATCAAGGCTTTAATTGATTGTTGGATTTGATATAGACCATGAGAAAAGGTGCCTTCACCAATTGTCGTCCTCGTGGCTCGGTCTTGAAAAATCACAGAAGTTGGAGAGAAAATAACATTGCAATTTAATGACTTTGTAATTTTTCCAGCAGATAGAAGTTTAGCAGGAAATGAGGGTATTGTAACGACCCGATTCTAGATCCCAGACTAAGAGAGATTAGAAGCCTAACTAGCCTAACTAATTAGACTTAATCTCACAAGTGACTTAGGCCAATGACCAGTAAGACCTTGACCATAAGAGCTTAGATCAACCCGAGAAATTAACATGAGTTGAGGAACCACCCTGCCAGAACGAGTATAATTAGATACTAAATAAGAAACTAATCTATTTTTAATTCAATAAATTATATAAATTAACTTTAAACATTCGCCTCGAACTCATCGACAAAGGCCCTCAAATAAATCCCAAATACGTGGTCTGTCGGAAAAGATATGATCCAAATCCTCGTTTTGCCCCCGCTGCTGAAACTATTCACAATCCGACCCGTTAAAAATCTATAAATAGAACACTTAGGATTTTTCAAACAAAATCCCAAGCCTTCTTCCTCTCTTCTCTCTCATGGAGCAATGGAGCTCAAGGAGGAAAGCCGAAGGGGCTTTTTGGTCGGCACAATGGCTTCGGCATCTACTCCGGCATTTTCCGGCGAAAAATCTAAGTTGAGTATTCTTATCATAATATGAGATTTGGTTATGTTTTCTTATTTTGGAAGCTTGGAGTAGGGTCATAGAAGCCCAACCCACCTACTCCATGGTATCAAAGCCATGGACAACCCCTATCATAATATCAATGTATTTGTATTAATCTAAGCTTTTCTGCAATCTAAGCCTTTTACAAGTCGAGCTTTTTACGAGCCGAGCTAAGATTAAAATATTTTAATGAGCTTGATCGAGCCTGAGCCTAAACTTTTTTAACAAGCCTGGGCCGAGAAGATTTACGACTTCAGTCGAGCTGGCAAAACTTGGTTTGTTTATAGCCCTCTCTCTTATTATTAGATTAAAATATATGTGTATTTATTTGTGTAGCACATGAGTGCAAGCAACTAATGTCCTAAATAATTTACTTTTCTTCTTGAAAATCAATCTTTCCTTCAATTTTTTATCAAATGAAACAAGAAAAACTTGAGATTTTACTTTTATATTAGCCTGACCAATTCACCAAATTTTGTTCATTGAGCTACCAAAAATAGACAGATTATCTCTTCAAATCTTTCTTCTCTTCATCAGGTTTCCTACAACTAAATTAGTGCGAATGATATAACATTTTCACTTGGTGTGATTTTAATTCAAACAAATGGTTTTATAGGCCTTAATTAAATTTTCTAATTGATCATGTACATAGGTTGAACAGTGGCCTAGGGACTTAATGCATCTCAATCAACTTGGCTAAGTACAAAGTGTGTGTAGACAATCACCTTGATTTGCTACCGCAATAACTCATTTAGCACACTAAACACAATGCAAACCCTAGCTCATTGAACTAAAACAAAGCATACCAGAAGATAATTTTCCTGGTATTTTATTAATGTTCTTTATTAGCAATCCACTATAAAAGACAAACAAAAAGTAGAAGAAACCCTAAATTTTAGCAGTAAAATTTCAAAAAAGAAACTAACCTAGATAGAGAGGTGAGGGCGTCGGCGACAGAGGTGAGGGCGTCAGAGAGATGAGGGCGCCGAAGGGGAGCAACAAATGGCCAAAAAAATCCAACCGGACGGTGAGCAACGGACGGCGAGCAAATGGAGAGGGCGAGCAACGGAGAGGGCAAGCAAGTGGTGAGCAACGGACAACGAGCAAATGGTGAGCAAATGGACGGTGAGCAAGGGTTATACTCGAGGGCGCCCACCTGTGATGGGACAACCCCTTGGGTTCTTAAGAGTCTTAGAGATGTGCCTCACGTTTACCAAAGATATGCGTCTCGATGAACACTTCGATATGAATTTACACCCGAAGGGGAAGGACAACCATGGATGATGTAAGACGTCGACACATTGATATGAATTTACACTCGAAAGGGAATGACAGCCCTGGATAATGTAAGACGTTGATGATACCCCCGTCTAGAGCGATGCTCGACGATGTTGAAGGCGATACATACCTTCGTCAAGAGCGATGCTCGACGACGTTGAAGGCGATACTACCTCTGTCTAGAGCGATGCTCGACGAT
>JAUPMG010000013.1:5160448-5178450 GCA_031762675.1 Pachysandra terminalis | reverse complement strand
GTTAAGTCCACGTGGCAGCAATCCAACGGTGCTGTATGGATTGCTGTAACCCTTAAGCTGTAGAGGATGCGAGGCCCAACATAGTGCCTGATACGGAATGATGCTTCTTTTGTTGTGTTTGTTTTGGTATAAAAACTAGTTATATAAACAAGTTAAGACATACAATTAATCCCTGATTGGGCATTACAAGAAGAAATACGACAATAGTGGGAATGTCCTAGCCTATCATCCTTCAGAAAAGGTAAAATAGCTTCCGGAGGGGTGTGAAGCCAAGTACACGAATCATCCTCCAATGCCACATTAGCCAGCTTATCCGCAACAAAATTAGCTTCTCTATAAATATGACTAAGTAGAAAACTATCAAAGCGAGAGAGCATATCTCGCGTCCCGAATCAAGCTCTCAGACTTTCACGCACAAGAAGATTTCCTAGCAAGTTCAAGTATGATTTTTCTAGAGTCGCCTTCAACGATGATGTTTTTGTAACCCATGTGTAGTGCAAGTTTAATCCCTTCCAAGCACGCCGTTCCCTTTGCAATCAAGGTTTCAGTAATACCTAGCCGCCAAGCAGTGCTGCAAAGGAACTGACCCATATCGTTTCAACAAACAGCACCAGCACCAGCCATGCCCGAATGTCCTTTAACCGCGCCATCAAAATTGATTTTCGTGTAGCCATATTGGGGGAAAGACCACCGAACTAGGATATCCTCACTCGGCCTCCTATCCTTACAAGCAACCACATCAACTTCCATTTAGTCAATTGAATTCTTTTGAAATTTCTGCAAACAAATCAAAGTATTAGAAACTGAGGGAGAAACACCCTCAAAGATAGCATTATTTCTAGTCTAGTGAGCCAAATAACCTATAGAAAGTTAGCTAAGAAGGCAGCAAGGTTAGGAATATGGGATGGTGAAACATCCCCATTAAGGCTTAAAATCTGAATTATCCAAGACTTAAAATCCGCACAGAGAGAAGGGTTATTATGACCACCGTGAACGGCAAACCACACCGCACCTGCAAAAGGGCAATCCACAAAAAGGTTAAGCATATTTTCTGACTAAGCATTGCACAAATAACAATTTTCACCCACTGTACCGATACGACGGCTAAGCGAGTCACTAGTAGGCAAGGCAAGATGTGCACATTTCCAAAGGAAAAACTCACCTTCCAAGGACAAGGTAGGTGCCAGATCTTGAGCCAGTAATGTTAAGGCCTCCAACCTTCTTCGACTTACAGATCTTTTCCCAATTTAATGTGTGTAAGGTGTTCTCTTTCCCATGTTTATACCAGAAAAAATTTCGAGTTCAGCATCAAGTCTCTTAAGGACACTAATCGGCATATTGATACAAGACATAAGATGCTGAAGGAGAACGACAAGCATAGAATTAATCAAGGTAACACAACCCGCTTGGTTAAGCAGTCCGCATTTCCAAGAAGCAAGTCTAAGACTGACTTTAGTCAAAAGGTCAGTAAAAAGAGCTTTCTTGGGTATTCCGGAGAATTACAGAATGCTTCTTCCAGCGACGAATTGTGTACAAATGCAACAACTCGATTAAGAGAGCCGAAATCTCTAACAATTAATTGAGATTAAACTTCTTTTTATGATAACTAGTGGGTTACACGTGTAATACTGGATGTTGATATCTTTTTTAAAATAGAAAGAGGTGAGAACAATTATTCTAACATCTTATATTAGAATAAACCAAAAGACTACATTATCATTTAATTTATTAAATATTTTATTATATTGAAAGTTATTTAAAAAAAAAAAATAGGCACACTTTTCAATGAACCCTTTCCCTTAATAGTATAGATTATCAATAAACTTGAAGACTAAATCTATAGTACTAATTAGGGATACAACTAAATAAATATCTCCTCTTATCTCTCTTTCTCATGAACCAAGTCATTGCAACTGTGTTTCCAACCCCTCCTCCCCCATATAAGTAGGACAAACAAATAACTAAACATATAAGTAGGACAAACAAATAACAAAACAAGGAAAATGTATACAGATAACTACTAATATATCTAAGCTAACCACACGTAAACATATGCAGCATCCAAGTAAGACTCCTAAAAAAGCAAATAACTAATACAGATAACTATTAATATCTAGCTAACCGCACATAAACACATGCAGTTAAACACAAGGGAACTTACCTAGACTCGTAGCTGGACATAAACACATGCTTAATGAGGGGCTAAAGTTTACCACGTGGCAAAATTCGAATTAACATTCTCACATTTTTCTCTTTCACCTTTGCGCGCAAGCCTCCTTTCATCCTAAGCGTCAACGCAAGCAAGTATTCGGGACACTTGTCCTTATCCTGTACGTCCATCTCAAACATCTCCAAGACAGATGCAGCAATCGATTTCATCTGGATATACGCCGTATCTTTCCCCAGACACATCCTAGGACCGGCATGGAACACCGGGAAGCGAAACGGGTTCTCCGGCCGAAACGTTCCGTTCTCCAACCACCTCTCCGGCAAATATTCCCGGCAATCCGGCCCCCATATCTTCTCCATCCTTCCCATGGCATACGCGTGGTACGTCACCAACCATTCCTTTCCGATGAACGTTCCGTCAGGCATGACGTCATCTTCCAGGCAAGTCTTGTTGTCTACCGGCACCGGCGGGTAGAGTCTCATCGCTTCGGAGACTGCTGCATGAAGGTAATGCATTTCACGTAGCTCATTAAAAGCATACGTATCGCCGATACGTTTCCCGTATCGTTTCCGAATCGATTCCAGCTCGTTTAGTATGTTTCGTTCGATATCGGGTCGCGATGACAACAACCAGAAGAACCAGGTCAGAGCAGTCGACGTTGTATCTCGCCCGGCGAGAATAAAGCTTATAACGATATCTCGTAAGAACTCCGGCGAGTTCTCATCTTCTCTCCCTATGAATCACGACAACAGATCTTCATTCTCTGTCTTCTCTTCCAGTCTCGATCTAATAATCTTTTCAGCAAATTCATGAACTGTTCTGATCGATTCTCTTAATTTCCTCTCCGATCCTAAATCAAGAAACCTCTTAATCTCCCACAAGAACGGCGATACATACAAGAATCTCTCGGAGCTAATCGTCGTAGCCACCTCAAACGCTCGCATGAACTCACCGGGGGCGTTGTTTTCGCAGGAGAGACAAGCTGGATCTACGTTAAACGCAACTTTACAGACGTTATCGAAGGCGAATCGCTCTAGAACATCTTGTAGGTCTACGAATTGATTGAACTCGCAAGCTTTCTTCAACAGAGGAATCAATCTGGCTTGGATCTCGTGGCTTACATTGCCCATAACGAAATTCCGAAGGGAATTAGTATTGAATTCATAACTCGCTGTTTTCCTCTGAATCTTCCAGATATCTCCGTCGGAGTTGAAGATACCTTGGCCGAGGAAATCTTCTAACAGAGATACGAAGCGAAACCCTTTTGGGTAGTTCTCGAAGTTGTTCTTGAGCATGTGTTCGACATTTTGAGGGTTTACAGTTATGACGGTTTTGAAATTGACGGGGCGACTGAGGACGGCGGTGTTGGTGGGGCATCGAGTGAGAATATCGGTGGACCAGTCGAGGAACCGACGGCGGTTTTTGAGGAATTCCGGTAGGGTTCCGAGGAGGGGATGGTCGTGAAAACTTGTGTTATAGATGGGTTTGTTCTTGGAAGCGTAGAGATGGAGATAGAGATAGAATGAAAAGGAGAAGAAGAAAAAGAGAAAAGATAGCAGAAGAGAATAGAACTCCATTTTCGATTTTCTTCGTCGAGTTAAAGATTGTTTCCGTGTGTATTTTATTTTATTGCTGAATGCTGACAGATCGTTTTCTTTCGGTATGATGATCAGTTGGAGGAGATTGAGCGATGATCAGCTGGAGATGTATCCACCGTTGATTTACTTAGTTGTAACAGATATTACGGAACTGCGAGCACAACTCCTCGATTAATTTTTTTTTTTTAATTATGAACCTTGAAAGAACTTGATTTTTTATATATATTTAAAAACTATTAAATAAATTAAATATAAATATTTAAAATATAAAATTATAAAAATATTAAAATACAAAAACCAAAAGCTTATCGGATCGCATTTGGATTTTCAACTTTTGTTATTAGATCAGATTGATACATATCAGAATTCGATCTGAATCTGACCATTGACAAAGCCACTCAGCACAACCTGTGGAGCTCCTTTCTTTCCTTGTTGAACCACCTCGCAGACATGGTGGTTCACATGCTCAACCTATGTCGTACGTCGTCCCTTAGAATGAAAACTCGAATAAGATCTTTTGATATGAGACAAACGAGATTCAGGCTTTACTCTATGTATAAATGAGTAAAGAACTAGAAAACAAATTTTGTAAAAAGATTTTTTCCTTGCAAAGCTAACAAATTTCGGTGTCGTTTGGCTCTCATTTTTGGAACTGAGTTTCAAGTTTTGTAATGAGTTCTCACAAAAAAAAAAAATGAGCGTTTGTTTAGCAAGTCTTGAAATGAGTTTTGAAAAATACATATGACACCGAATCAGCTCCGATCCTGATTCTAAAATTTAGGAATGAATTTTGCATTTTTCCGGTGGTAAATTTGTAAATAAAAGGATTGATGGTAAACTTGTAAATACCACTATCTTTTAGATTAGCCCATTCTTCTCTGAACAAAGAGAAACCCAAAACTTTTTACACTTCTCTCAGAACGATGAGGGGTTGTCTTGTTTCCGTCTTGATCTTACCGGCACATCTAGCTGTTGATCATGGCTTGGAATAACTTCCAACCATTGATTTGATGCTTTTTTTTTTCCTTCACGAAGAGAAACCTAAATCTCAGACGGATGGATTCTTTTTGTTTCCATCCTGATCTCGCCGGCACATCTCGCTATCACCCAAATCCCAAAGTACCATCTTCTATGTAACACTAAGTGAAACAACCAAGAAGGCAAAATTGAGGAATTTCAATTCTAGACTCCAGTTGCAGAATGTCTGAGATGGAAGACCTCAAGATTACCTCAAAGGTGTTCAACCTACAAACGAACAAAACGGGTAACAGGACCAATCAACAGAAAATGAAACAAACCTCCAGAGTTTTGCAGTTTAAAAGATTTTCAGTGCTAATCAAGAATGGAAAGAGCAGTTCTGTAACTGAGAGAGAGTCTAAGAACAATACTAGAAAAGATTGCTCCCACTGTCTAAAAGCTGCATTAATTTTGAACCATGCCATTGGATCTTCTCTTCTCTTTTACCGTTAACACAGGTTTTCAGGGAAAAGACTTTTGATTCCGATGAGAGAGAAGCTCGGCATACATCTTAACCAAACAAATACATGTTAACAAAAGAGATGAAAAACCTTCAAAAGGAGTTCCTACAATCTCAACATACATGTTAACCAAACAATACATTGCGTTCGATCCTATTTTTTAACATGCTAACCAAACACAATTTAGAAGCCTTCAAAACGAGTTCTTACAACTCATTCAAGAAACTCATTCCTGTAATGAGTTCTTGATCCAGAATGGGAGCCAAACGAGGCATCATAATTTGCAAGGTGTAATGAGTTCTTGATCCAGAATGGGAACCAAACAAGGCATCATAATTTGCAAGGTAGCCCATGAATTGAAGTTCTTGATTTATCATAGATTTCCAAAGAGAAGTCTGTAAGCATATGAGTAATAGTAGTAGTAGAACTTGTAGTAGGAGCCATGGTAGACGATTTGGTTGACTTCGCTCGGGTTGTACAGTGCATAAGCTATAGCGTTGTTGGAGAATACAGGAGGATCATGAACTTCAACAAAGGTAGCCAAATTAATTATAGGCTGCATCGCTGAAATGGAAGACGAGATGCATGGGTCTTGCAGATATCTTAATTAGATGTGTGGCATGTGGAAACGCCCGTATCTGAGGCCTGTTTGGAGATCCAACAATGGCAATTGATGGGATATAACCTTTTTCTGCCATTACAAACAACCCACATAAGCAAAGTTGCTAACTATTGTTAACATCATAATACTCACTTATTGTAAGTCATTTTCTCTTATTCTTTGTGGGGTTTCCTTTAGGCTGTGTTTGGAACCTTGGATTGGATTTCAGAAGAAAAGAAAGTGCTAAAAAAGAAAGGGTTTTGAAAAGAAATTTTTTTTCTTTGTGACTAAAAAATTTTCTTTCCAAAATGGTAGAGATTTTGAGAGAAAAGAAAAGGAAAAAAGTTAAAGAGAAAGCCTCTCTAACACCACTACCACTACATTACCATTACCACCACCACCACCCCACCACTACACCACCACCATCACTATCACCATCACATCACCATCACCACCACCACCACTACCACCCCCACCCCCACCCCCACCCCCTACATACATGGATTGCATATTGTAATCCATGCAATTATTTTATATGGCTAACAGAAAAAATTGACTAATTTTTATTTTGATTTTTTTTACACAACCAAACAAGAAAAAGCATCTTTTTTTATAATTTTCTCTATCCAACCAAACAATTGAAAATAACGTACTTTCTTTTATTTTCTTTTTGTTTTTACTTTCTTTCCACCATCCACCTTCTCTCTGTTTCCCTAAATTTAATATTTATCCTCTCCAAAGATTAAGTTTCCAAAAATCAAAGACTACTGTCATTCACTATCTCTCTACCTCTAAATTATATATCCAAGAAAATGGAATGGCATGTTCATTTTGGAAAGCCATCTAATAACACTTGCAGAATCACAACTCTCAGCCTACTGAGAAGACAGTAACCTAACCCCACCTTCAAACAAGCAGAAAGGTTAATAAAGCTGGGCTGGTTACTCAAACAAGCAAAAGGTTAATACAGCTAGGCTGGTTACCCAAATCATCTGTATCACCTACTTTATCACCCCTCAAAAACCCAACGATAGTGGATTGTATTCTTACCTTAATTAACGATGAAGAACTGAAGAAGCATCTATTATTAGAAGTTTAAAATTGGAAGTCGGGTCTGGAAAAGATGATTGAATCAAAAGGGATCGTAATAAAAGACTCACAGAGATTTGAAAGTTATTTAGGATCTTTTAGTCTTAATTACAGTCCATATGTTCTATAAATAAAGAATTTAAAAAAGTTAATTATTCTTTATATTTTAAATAATTATTTAATTTAAACACATTAAATCATTAACTTTGTATTTAATGATTAATATATATATAATATCTATAATATATAAATTTATACATCTTATCTATGACCGAATTGAGTTTTGACCGAGCCGAACCTACTCAAGCTCGAATCAAGCTCATTAAAATAATGAGCCTTTTTTTTAAGGCTTGGGGTAGCCTTAATAATACTGAAACATCAGTATCCGTAACAAGGAACGTTTCTTCTTCCTAAGACCAACTATGTTCAAATGCAAAGGCTCGATTAAGATCCCCATGGATACTTGAAGGACTCATAAATGTTGAAGAAGTCTGTTTCCAGCACGCACACAGAGAGGCGAATCAAGTGGCAGATAGACTTGCCAACATAGCCAGATTAATCAGGTTGTGTTATTTGATGATACCTCCCAGAGTATTTCGTTCTTAGTTTTATATAATGCTTATCTTTTTCTTATTTTTCACCAAGAAAAAAAAAATACCTAACATATAACTGAGGATAAACTTCTTTTGAAACAAAGCAAATAACCAAACAAGAAAATTATTTACAGATAACTAGTAATATCTAACCAGCGACACGTAAACATACGCGGTTAAATACGATGGACATCAAGTAGACTCATAACTGGACATAAACATATACTCGCATGTGGGGTTAAAGCTTGCCACGTGGCAATTCTCCATTAACAAAGCTGAAATGGCAGTTTTTTTATTGGTTTTAAGTCCACATCCTTCCATTACCTATCATCCAATGCTCGTCACTGCAGCATCGTACTAACATTCTTGCATTTTCCTCTCTTTGATCTTTACCGGCAACCCTCCATTCATCCTAAGAGTCAAGGAGAGCAAGATTTCGGGACACTTGTCCTTATCCTGCATGACCACCTCAAACCTCTCCAACACGGATGCAGCAATCGATTTCATCTGTATATACGCCATCTCTTTCCCCAGACACAACCTCGGACCGGCATTGAAAACCGGGTACCGAAACTGGTTCTCCGGCCGAAACGTTCCGCTTTCCAGAAACCTCTCCGGCAAATATTCCCGGCAATCCGGCCCCCATATGTTTTCCATCCTCCCCATCGCATACGTGTGGTACACAGTTAACCAACCCTTTCCAATCAACGTTCCGTCCGGGAGGACGTCATCTTTCAGGGATGTCTTGGTATCTATAGGCACCGGAGGGTAGAGTCTCATCGATTCGGTTACTGCAGCATGAAGGTAATGCATTTCACGTAACTCCTCCAAGGAATACGTATCGCCGATACGCTTTCCGTGGAGGTTCCGAATCGATTGCAGCTCGTCTAGTATCTTTTGCTGGACATCGGATCGGGAGGATAACAACCAGAAGAACCACGTTAGAGCCGTCGACGTCGTATCTCGTCCGGCGAGAATAAAGCTTATAATGATATCTCGTAAGAACTCCGGCGAATTATCTTCGTTCCTGATGAATCGCGACAACAGATCTTCGCACTCCGTCTTCTCTTCCAATCTCGACCTAATAATCCTGTCAGCAAAATCATGAACTATTCTGATAGATTCTCTCAATTTCTTCTCCGATCCGAAACCAAGAAATCTCTTAATCATCCACAAGATCGGCATTGAATACATGAATCTCGCGGAGCTAATTGTCGCCGCCGCCTCAAACGCTAGCATGAACTCACCGTCGGCCTTGGTTCCCCCGGAGAGGCAAGACGGATCTACGTTAAACGATACTTTACAGACATTATCAAAAGCGAATCGCTCTAGAACGTCTTGCAAGTCTATGACTTGATTCGACTCACAAGTTTTCTTGAATAGAGGAATCAATCTTGCTTGGATCTCGTGTGTTACAGCACCCATAACGAAATTCCGAAGCGATTTGGTATTGAATTCATGACTCGCTGTCTTTCTCTGAACCTTCCAGATATCTCCGTCGGAGTTGAAGATACCTCGGCCGAGGAAATCTTCTAACACAGTTATGAAGAGAATCCCTTTTGGGTAATTCTCGAAGTTGGTCTTTAGCATGTGTTCGAGATTTTCAGGGCTTGCGGTTACGATGCCGTGGATATTGACGACGGGGCTACTGAATACGACGGTGTTGGTTGGGCATAGACTGAGAACTTCGCTGGACCAGTCGAGAAACCGGTTCCGGTTTTTCAGGAACTGCGGTAAGCTTCCGACGACGGGATAGATGGGAAAATGTGGGTTATATTTGGGTTTGTACTTGGAAGGAAAGAGATTGCGACGGTGATAGACATAGAATGAGAAGGCGAAGGCGAAGAAGAGGAGAAGAGATTGCAGAGAAAAGAGTTCCATTTTCGATTTTCTTTGTTGTGATTAGAGATAATTTTCGTCTATTTAATTAAATTTGTTGATTGGTTACAGATCATTTTCTTTCGGGATGATCAGTTGGAGAAGGTTTAGCGATGATCAGTTGGAGAGGGTTTAGCGATGATCAGCTGGAGATAATTCCGTCATTGATTTACAGAGTTGTTACGGATATTACAGAACTGAGGACATAATTCCTCGATTAGTTTTTTCTCGTTTCTTTTTTAGTTTTTTTGTTTCAATCGATTCATCTCTATCCTGCTTTTAGGTTTTTGTTCATGGAAAATCATATAGAGAAATTGAGCTATTTAGAATCAGCTCTCACTACTGTATTATTTCATGTGGCACGACACGATTATGATTGGGTTTGGGGATGTCAATGGATCGGATCATGTCAATGGATCGGATCATGATCTGGTTTTGGTCCCAAAAAAGTGGTTTTAGTAAGGGATTTTTGATATCCGATAAGATATGATCTGATTTGATCCGACTTTGATCACATCAAATTTGAATATAAGTTGATCCGATTCCATAAGAGTTCGATCACATTCTATTTGTGTGCATATATAAATATAAATATATAAAATGTATATTACAAATATATATGCATTTATATATGATATCGAGTGACAACAAGTATTAAACATATAATTAGAAATCAGATATTTATTTAAGATACTTTTAAAAAAAATTAAAGTTATATCAAATTATATTTCTTTTTATCTGATTTCTTATAACGATAAAAAAGGTTTACCAAAAAGTTCGATAATTATTTGACTCCGATCCGAAACTAATCAGATTTGGTAAGGAATTTATGATCCGACGATTCGATAAAGTATGATCCGATTCGATTTGTCTTTTAATCAAATGAAATTTGGATATACCCTGATCCGGTCCGTTGACAACCCTAGTTAGGGCGTGATTGGTGCATTTTTGTCACATCCCAATCCTAGCGGTATACCCCCCAAGGGTCCCAGCTAGAATCCAGTGATGCAACTCTCACCCCCTCCACAGGAGGTGGCAAACAAGTGAATAACAAGAAACAAATCTAAATAATATTCAAGTTTTAGATATGTCATACCATAATCATAGCTAACCAATTTCATAATGCTGAAGCTTTTACCCAAGCCCACCAGTAATCTATCAGAGTAAGCGGCATAACCTGAAAAACATATATCAACGAGGTTGAGCTATAAAATTCGCGAGTAAACCCAAAATAACCTGGTATTTACTCAAAAACACAAACCAATATATAAGTATGAAATACCTTATAGGTGAATTATCATGACCAAGATTTAATTCTTATTACTGATGCATTTACATGGTTAACTTCTATGAAGTTCTATTTATAACATGTTTATTATCCAACACTAATCATCTGAACAGCTGTAATCTTATTATCAAATTAGTCCATATCTTAGCCACCATTAATACTACAACATCCTCTACATAATTTAGTTCCAAAGATCTACTGGATACACTACTAGTCGAATCACTAAGTGATTTATGAAAAGTCCGTACAATGGTACTTGACATTCATTTAATTAAGTTCGTAGCCTTCAAGTGATTCAATTCATGATACTACTGTAAGTTCTAGTTCCATTCTATACAATTCAATCTTCTTATCTATATAATAACTTCTACAGTATTCACATGATTCTAATCTTATCAGTTACATTGCTCAATTCTTATCTTCTATCTGTTCTCATATAATATCTACATAATCTATTATTTAACAATTGTCAATCTCTTTCTTAACATATACTAAGTTCTACATTTAACGACTATTAGTTACGACTTTTAACATTCACTAAATATCATATCATTCAAACATATCACGACAACACACTATGTTGTTCTCTCATCCATACACACTGGGTTCGGTATCATGCATGCTATAGTATGCTCCATGATCATTCATAAGGGAGTCAAGTCTCACTTTTTCACAATTCACAATTCAATCACAAACACATGATATGCATGCTACTGATATTGTGGCCACTGTATGTTCACGCTTGATCCTTACTTTGCCTTTTAGGGCATTCTCATTATTACCATTATCCATTCTAATACATTCAAGAGTTAAGTCACCATTGGTCATCCCGACCACGAAGTCAATATGCAATGCAGTAGTATTATGATTCAATTAGATTTAACCAATGCAATAAATAGAAGGTATTCCATTACAAAAGCATCTACAACCATTCAGTTCATCATATGTCATGGATTCGCACTTCCATGCTCAACATATTGGAATCATACACAAGTTCCTCCTTTACACATACCATGTTATCCATAAGTGAAATAGACAATTATATCTAAGCACTTTCAAGGTCTTACATCATTTGCCTTCTTGTCCCGATACTATGTCTCATGTGTATCATAAAGCATAAACATCAATCGCATTCACTTTCAACTTATCTCATTACTATAGATGCCACACATCACAATTCTAGTGATTCAGATCAGTTGAGGTTATTTCCTACATTACCTCTCATTACCATACCTTACGTTCATTCATAAACATGCATACTCTTTCTCTATTCATTATGTATAGTTAACATTGTTGATGCGGGATTTGTAAGACTCAATATATTAAAAGAACTTCAATGAATAATATGAAGGAGCCAATACAACCACCCTTCCAGAGAAATAAGTTCGGGGAGTCTGTCTCAGGATACCCTAAACTGTCGCACAGCCGTTCTATCAATAGCGTTTCTTGACAAATGTAACATGTGAATAAGACAAAGAGAAGAGATAAAGGGGGAAGGATGTTGAAATAACTGTAAGTCAGTTAGAATGCACATCTCAGAGCAAGAAAACCTTAGATTTCAAGTGACCCAAAGTCTATCTCATGCAGTATGTGACTGACTATCCTCTCTCTCTTTCAGTGTCTTTACTCACTGTTGTTTTCTACCTCTTGAATTTCTCAGAGACTTAACTTCTCTCAGAATTTTCATATTGTTTGTAATGGAGAATATGTTCTGCTATTTATAGGAAATTTAGCCTATCAAATTAGGGCAGATGTGATTCTATCAAGTGTCCAGAGAAGTGCTTATATATATCCCTATGCGTCAGAACATATCTCGAATACCACGTGTATTTCAACACGCCTAAGTTATTTCTAGAAAGAGAGATGAGTCACTTCGAATCTACAAACTTGCTCTGTGATAGGTTGCTTTAGATCTAGAAGAACGCATATTAAATGACACGTGTAGCATGCATAAAGATCTAAAAGCAACCTTTCCATTCTTGCCGCCATTCCAGATAAGACAAAACCCCCTTTAGATAAGTTACAACAGATATTATAAGTAGCTGAGGTTTTATCACGTGCTGTGAGGAATTCAGTCCAATCATTTGAAGTAAAGGAGTTAGAATAACCATGCATCAAAAGGTGATTAGTGTATTCTCGAATTACCCATATAGAGATTTCAGAGTTAGATTTCTCAACAGGCAACTCATTTTCATGATCAATAGTCCTTGTAAGGAAGTTTATCTAGGCCTTTTTGAAGTTTAGAGTTTACGTGACCAACTCGAGTGCCTTTGACTCAATGAAATCAGAAGTACATATGTCATTCTATAGCTTCTTTAAAAGAGACCCCGAAGTACAAATATCTTATTCAGAGATAACTTTTGGGGAATAAAGATATGCCTCCGAAGTACCATCCTTGAGGATTTTATTCGAAGTAGGCATATATAATATGAAATGTCATTTGAAATCAACTCCTAAGGATAAATAAGAGCGACTTCGAACTCTACTTTGTAGTTTGAATATATTTAAGAGTGTCTTCGAGGGTAGCAACTTGTTTTTGTCCACCGAAGTACTCTTAAGTAAAGTGTATACTTTAGTCTTGCAAATTCATAACCGTCATTCGAAGGCGACATATGAAGAGGCAAAAACATGACTTCGAAGTATTCATTTGTAAGGATACTTCAAGATCAAAGAATTTGAATCCATAATTGTTACTCGAGGGTAACATACGGAGAGAGAACATGACTTCGAAATATTCCTTTATGAGGGTACTTCAAAGTTAATAATGAAAAATGTAATTTCATATGTCACTCGAAAGTGACTTAAGGAGAGGTAACAATATGACTTCGAAGTACTCCTTTGTAAATATACTTCAAAGTCAGTGAAATCGTCATTCAGAAGTGCTCATTCGGGATGAAAGAAATGTATACTTCGGGAATCCCTTTAATAAGGTTTCTCTGAAGTTCAACCGAATGCAAGTCTATTTAACCATTAGTCTTTAATCAAGGGTGACTAACCTTTGACGATTTGACCATCTCAAGGTGGTTAACCTTTGAATTCACCATCTGGAGGTGGTTGGCCTGTGAGTGAACAAATCAGAAGTAAAGGTGTCTCCTTCGTAGTTCCTATAAGAAAAATTATATAGATGGTCTTCCGAAGTCTATAGACATGATCCAAATACGATTTCTGAGTTAGAAGGTTTAAAATATGCCTTCGAAAGCTTCTCTTTAAAGGATTTCTTTCGAAGTACAGAATGAAGTAACAAGATCACTCGAAGTCTTTTCTGGAGAGTGAGAAAGTGTGACTTCGTGTCTTTATTTAGGAATATATATATATATATATATAGATATGAAGGATTCATTTGAGGTAGTATATTCCTACCAGTGTCCTTCGGAAGGAGTTATGATTTGTCTTGTCAAAAGTTCAAATTATTAATACTTCGATCATTACGAAGGTAGTTAGTCAATACATTTTGATTTTGGACACATGGAGCGATTCGGTATAATGAACCATTTCCAGAGGTAGCTTCTTAGAGAAGCTTTACCTTTTCAGGTGATAAGGACGGTCAGATATCTCTAATGCGCTCCAAAAGTTGTTTTTCAAATCAAATCAGAGCAGCGTACAACTGTTATGACAGCTGGCACGTGTAAAGTGAAAGGCAAGTAATTGCTTTACAATGATTCAGTGTATCTGGGAATACCTAAAGTCTTATACACACGTTCTAAGATGATGCCATGTGTTTGATGGGATTAATTAAGCCTTCTGATCACCAACATCACATAACCACTAGGATGAGCACTCTCATCTCACTCGCAAATAATTACACAAATACCATGCTTGGTCTACGCATAGACTTGTAATTAGCTTACATTCTTGTTCCTTTTAGTACTCACGTTCATTCATCATTACACCATTTATGGTTCTACATTACCATACTCAAATATATCTTGGAGACATTCACAAGTCCCCACTACTGTAATTTTAATCATTTACATTTTTATACACAGTTAGTATTTCCTTACGATTCATGCTCACACTTATTCATTATGTGTTCCATTACATGTGTCATGCGCAATATCTTACATACATGTGTGAATCATTTCACTTATGGGTCAGGCCTTAACCTTACATCTTATCAATGTCATCTCACTTATTTAGGAGTCATGTTTCTTTTATATTTCATTAATTTGATTTTCCTCATTACATTGGGTTATGGCTTAGTCTTCTAAGTCAATTGACACTTTAGGTACTACTGGGATACTCATGTGCATTTAGTCTCCCATTATCATGTAACAACCCAACTTACTAGTACATTCATCCATGCCTTACACTAGCATTCATCTTTATTCACAATTAAAGATTTGTATTTACTCCTAGAACCTAAATGTCAAAATAATCATAAGAGCAAGGTCCAAGTGGTAGTAGTCTGAAAATTTGACTAAGTTTGAAAACATTGACTTTTCACCAAAACATTTTTAAAGTCTAGGTTATAAGACTTTCCTTATCGAACTTTTGGTATCTAACCAAATTATGATATAACTAGATAGTACAAAAATCATAGGCCTCAAATGTTGGCTAAAAGTGTCCTTACTCGAAAATCTTGGTTTTCACAAAATCCTGAAAATTCGATTTGTTCTAAAATCGGAGAGTTAACTTTTTACTCATTCAGAATTAGGATTCGAGAGTATTTTTATTGAATCCAAATGAGGTGTGTTTCCTTATTTACATGTAATATCTTAAGTAAACAAAATTGCACCTGGTCGGTGGACTGATCGTTTGTCGACGACCTCGCCAGTGGCCTCGTTGGTGAACCAACGGAGCCCCTTGACGAATCTACACTACACAGGTAAGCCCCTGTTGGTGGACTAGTAGCCCGCCGACGGACGGTGTTCGCGATTTTGGGTTTCCCAAACTCCTCCATCTCTAACTTGATCCTTCTAATCTCCCAACTGGTTCTAAAATCATACAAATAACATTCTAAAACATTTTTAAACACTTTTTTAATTATTTTATGGATCTAATCAACTTAATTTCTTGTCCTAATTCAAGATCATAACCCTAGGCTTGATTTTTGTATAAAATTCCTAATTTCCATGGCAAACTACACATGATACTTAGTTCCACATGATTCCCACTGCACACTATCACATTCAAACATTAACTAGTTCTACATAACCCTGGTATTTGGGTTTTTGCCCAAATTATACTCAAGAAATTGAAGGTTTACTAGCCTCGTTCTTCGTTGTAGCTACGCATCCCATTCGATCTTTGGCGTTCTTGTGTCCCCCCTTGATTTCCGGTGTTCCAACCCTTCATCCTTGACCTTGGTGTTAAATCTCCCTCTCCAAGCTCTAGGGTTTTCTTCCTTCTCACCAATTTCAGAAAATTTAGGGTTCTTAAGACAAGGGTCATATTTATAGTCGCTTAGTAAGTTAAGGACCTGTTTCGTTTATATCCTATTTGGGCTTTCACTTATTTGTTGATTTTAATCAACTCAAAATGTTTTAAAACTTGAATTTAAGTTTGGGGTTTACGTATATCCTGTTCTACTCTCTTCTAACAAATTTTACTGATTACCCTTGTTCATTAATTAAATGACCAAAAGACTCTTTTTTAAATTTTTGAAATTTTGAGTTATTACAATTTTCTTTAAAAATATATATATATAATTTTAAATTTTAAAGATTAAAATTTATTTTTAAAGGGAATATGTGATGGGCACGTGTGCGTGCACGTGCATAGGAAACCGAAAGGATGCTACGCCATGTCCATTAGAGGAACGCTCAAGATTCTTATTACGTCTTCTTCAACTCCGAAGGAAAAACAACCACAAAGAAGAAGAGAAAACGACATGCAATAAGTGAGTATTATGTTGTTAACAATAGTCGTCAACTTTTCCCATGTGGGTTGTTTGTAATAGCAAGAAGGTTATTCTATCTAACGTCGTCGTTGCATGACATTAATTTTGGATTATCCCACCTACTACTGTCATTGTTGGGCCTCCAAACCACCCATCTAATTAAGATATCTGCAACATCCATGTGCATCTCCTCTTTCATTTCAGCGATGCAGCCTAGAATTAATTTGCTACCTTTGTTGAAGTTGAAGATCCCAATTTATTTTCCAACAACGCTATAGCTTCTGCACTGTACAACCGGAGCGAAGTCGACCGAAACGTCTACCGTGGCTCCTACTTCAAGTTCTACTATTACAACTACTCGTATATATGGTTACCAACTTCTCTTTTGAAATCTATGTATATCAAGAACTTTAGTTCATGAGTTAATTACCTTGCAAATTTACTTAAAAGAGTTAATAATCGTAATTTTAGGCTGCGTTGGCCCGGCTTGTGTTTATGGATAAGCACTCATCGAATAAGTTGCTCAATGAGAGCACTTATCCACATCAACAATAAACTGTTTATTTAAAGAAAATAGGATTTGGTAAATAACATTTAATTAAGTGCTTATAAAAGCTTAGGGGTAAAATAGGTATTATAAAAATACTATTAAAATTTAAAAATAACATTTATTTAAGTGCTTATAAAAATTTAGGGGTAAAATAGGTATTTTTAAAATATTATTAAAATTATGAAATAGACTAACACATAAGAACTTGAGAGAAGATGCTTGCTGGGCGGAGACATGGGCCATGGCCCTACCAAAATTTGAAATATTTTTTTTTTTTTTTTTTTTAGTATGTGTGATTCGTCCCCCTAACAAACTCATTCTTTAAAAGTAGTGAAGTGGCCCCCCAAAATTAAAAAAATAAAAAAATTAGTATGTAGTGAAATAACCCCACAAAATTAAAAATTAGTATGCAGATTGGTTTTTTTTTGGTAAGATTTAGATTGGGTTAATAAAATACTAATTCCTTAAAAGAAGTAAAGTGGGGCCCCCAAATTTTATAACGTTCAAAATTAAAAATACATATATAATATACATAACGAAATGCTTAAAAGAAGTAAAGTGGGGCCCCAAATTTTATAGCCTTTAAAAAAAAAAAAAAAAAAGTATGTATTAAAATACACGATTACTTTCTCTCCAAGATTTCAATATTAATTTTTTAGAAACTTGAATCTATTGCCATTTTGTCTTTAATCTTTAATCTTTAAGTTTATTTTTTTTAATTGCTTAATTTTCTTCTCCATCGTCATGTTTCTAGATTTTCCTTTTTTACTAATGAGTAAGAGTTTTCTTGATCTGTAGACTATAGATCTCTTCGTGAGTTGGGTGTTTTGGTTGGTGAATTTTTTTTTTATTGTTTAGATCGGTGGTAACTTTGTGGGTTTGGATGTAGCTTCGAGAATCTAAGGTTAGGGTTTTTGA
>JAUPMG010000013.1:5148465-5160348 GCA_031762675.1 Pachysandra terminalis | reverse complement strand
TGATTTGCATGTCTATGTGGATGTTTAGTGTTGATATCTGCCTCGATTACTTGTTGTGAGAGGTTATGCCTTAGGGTGTGTAGACTTTAGTGTTATTTAGTACTTCATTCCTTAGACCTGCTTTATGTGTGTATTTCTCCATTTCTAATGCTCACGCTCTGCTTGCCTCATTTTCCATTACATAACATCGTAAATTCCTTCATGCGTGTTCACCTGATGTGTGTATCATGTTTACACTAAATATATCATGTTTCTCACATTAGATGATCATTTAGATTTAGTATATACTGTTGAGCACTGTTGTGCCTTCTGGTGTGTGATCATGGGATTGTACCCATATGAATGTTAAGTTGAATATATGCGAGTGAAGCATTGTGTGTATGCATTAATTAAATGATTTGAATACAATGAGTTGCATATAGACTAATCCTGCCGTATTGGCCCAATCTAATACCCCATGTAATACCCCCTGGGTTTAGGCTGTCATATGATATGACTTGATTAATTTATCCTTGTTGTCCTACGAGAGGACTATAATATTTCTGCTCGAGCTGAGAGAGATCCCTCATGTTGGTATGCCTCACTAACTCGTGGTATGATGTTGTTTCCGCCCAAGCTGGGAGAGCCCTCGTGTTGGTATGCCTCGCAGACATGTGGCGAGATTTACCCATTTGTAGGATGTGAATATGTATGTATCCCTGAGGAAGGCTTACGCTAGAGAAGGCCTTGGGATTATACCCATGATAAAAATAAGTTGGGGGATTGTGGCTCCTAGGTTGAAAACCCTTAAAACAATGTTGCGCACATAGAATACCACATCCTTGGGAATGGCCCTGTATGGGGGGGATGGATCATGATGACATCTTTCCCAAGGACTAGTTGATCACGTGGGAACATATAATATTTGCAAACCATACGACATCCTTTACACTTGCACTGAGCACCTGCATATTCTTTGTTGATATCATTTTGAGTGCCTAGTGTATTACACACTAGACCTAATCATCATATAGAATTAGGCATGTATTCATCATAACACAGACCTTTGATTCAGTACCAAGTGAGGTTGGGACAGAATAATACGTTGATTGGGTTATGTTACTTCCATATCTTCACTAAGCACATATGCTATCTTTATCACATCAATTGCACACTATTTGTGTTTTTCTCATAATGTTGGGATATGAGTAAATACCTTGCATTGAAGGATTACTCATCCTGCCTTTCCAGCTTATGTATGCTGATTTATATTTTTCAGGTCTTGGAGCTTGGTCACTAAGAGAGAGCCTGGGATTGGGTATAGATGACTTGACCTAATGGTGGAATTGTACTAGATTAGACTCCCTTTGTATTAATCTTCTAATAGATTATTTTATATTTCAATTACTTATACCTTACTATAACAGTTAATTCTTCCACTTACATTTCGATTTCTATTTGCCACTCCCATAGAGATATGGGGTGAGAGTTATGAATTAAGCCTAAAATTTCAGAATTTGGAATTTTTGGTTTAGTTCGTGACAAGTTGGGTCTTAGTGAGGTTAAACCCACCAAGGTAACACTCCAACTAGATGAACGTTCAGTGAAAATACCAAGAGGGGTAGTTGTGGATGTGTTGATCCAAGTAGACAAATTTATTTTCCTGTTGATTTTATTATCTTAGACACACAACCTTTGTTGAACGCATTCACCAAAATTTCCATCATTTTAGGCTGCCCATTCCTTGCGACTTCCAATGCTCTAATCCACTGTAAGAATGGAATCATGAAACTCTCTTTTTGGAAACATGACTTTGGAATTGAACATTTTTAATATTTGTAAACAACCACGGGATGGTAACGATGTGCATGAGGTAAACTTGATTGAAACCCTCGTGCAAGACCAATTTCTTCAATCATCTTTCTCTGATCCACTTGAGACCTGTTTAGCTCATTTAATGATTTTGATGAGGATTTTGTAATTAATTCTATAAATGAGTTTCTAGAGTCTGTTCCAATAATGTAAACTGAAAATCGTGGACTCATTTTGAGGAGTTGGCACCTACTGATACCGTGCCCCTCCCATCAAGTGTCCAAACTCCAAATCTTGAGTTAAAAATGCTACCAACTAAACTCAAATATGCATTTCTTGGACAGGAAGAGACATTTCTAGTGGTCCTCTCTTCACAATTAGATCAGACCCAGGAGGAAAATTAGTTGGTGCTCTTAGAGAACACAAAGGTGCAATAGAGTGGACTATAGTTGCTATTAAGGAATTAGTCCCTTAATCTGTACCCATAGGATATATTTAGAGGACAGTGCTAAACCTTCTAGAGAGATGTAGCACAGGCTGAATCCTAACATGAAGGAGGTTTTCTGAGCTGAGGTATTGAAACTTTTAGATGTAGGGATTATATACCCTATTTTTGATAGTAAGTGGGTAAGTTTTACTCAAGTGGTACCTAAGAAATCTGGGGTAACTATTGTCAAGAATGTAGATACTGAATTGATCCCAACCAGAGTCATAACTAGTTGTCATGTGTGCATTGACTATAGGAAGCTGAACTCAATGACTAGGAAAGACCATTTCCCTTTGCCATTCATAAACCAAATCCTAGAAAAGGTAGCTGGCCACATATTTTACTGCTTTCTAGATGGTTATTCTAGATATAACCAAATAGAGATTGCACTTGAGGACCAAGAAAAGACCACTTTTACATGTCCATTTAGAACCTTTTCCTATCGAAGAATGCCATTTGGATTGTGTAATGCTCCTTCCACATTCCAAAGATGCATGTTAAGTATATTTAAGGATATGGTTGAATGTTTCCTTGAGGTATTTATGGATGATTTTTTTGTTTTGGGGAATTCCTTTGATGATTGTTTGAGTAATTTAGAAAAGGTGTTGATTAGATATGAGGACGAAAACCACATTCTGAGCTGGGAGAAATGCCATTTCATGGTCTCTAAAGGGATCGTGCTTGGTCACAATGTCTCTTCCCAAGGAATTGAAGTGGACAAAGCTAAAACTGAATTGATAGCCAATTTTCCCTCCCTAAAGACTACTAAGGATATTAGATCTTTTCTAGGTCATGCAGACTTTTATAGATGGTTTATTAAAGACTTTAGTGCAATATCTAAACCACTATGCAACCTTCTTTCAAAGGAAAACTCATTTGAGTAGACTGAGGCATGCCAGGAAGCTTTTTCAAAGTTGACAGGTATGCTAACTTCTGCTCCAATTATACAACCTCCGGATTGGAATTTTTCCCTTTGAAATCATGTGTGATGCTAATGATTACGCTGTTGGAGCCGTTCTAGGGCAACGTAAGGACAAGAAGCCTTGTGTCATTTACTATGCAAGTAAGACCTTGAACAATGCTCAAATGAATTATTCCACTACAGAAAAGGAACTCCTTGCTATAGTCATTTGCACTCGACAAATTTCGGCCTTACTTGATAGGAACCTTATTGTAATTTTTACTGACCATGCGGCTTTAAAACATCTAACCAAGAAGAATACAAAGCCCCGACTACTTAGGTGGATCCTCCTATTCCAAGAGTTTAATCTAGTAATAAAAGAAAAAATATTAGTAAAAAATGTAGTGGTCGATCATTTGACTAGACTTGTATTTTCTGAATCATTGGAGACAATACCGATCAAGGAAACATTCCCCGATGAGCAACTCTTTGGCATCTCTTTTTTTCCTTGTTTTGCGGATATTGCAAACTATCTTGTTTTTTTTTTGGAATAATTCCCAATCATTGGACCCAACAAGATAGAAACATATTTTTCACTAAGGTAAAGCAATTTTTCTGGGATGACCTTTATTTGTTTAAATATTGCTCAGATCAAATCATTTGAAGATGTGTGCCTGATTCATAACACATGAATGTTATTTCTTTTTGTCACTCTAAAGCATGTGGACTGTAGCAAAGATTTAGCAATGTGGTTTTTATTGGCCCACTCTTTTTAAGGACACCTATGATTTTTGCAAAGCATGTGAGCCCTGTCAAAAATTGGGAGGAATGTCCCGCCGAAATATGATGCCTCTTAACCCAATTTTAATTATTGATATATTTGACTGTTGGGCCCTCGATTTCATGTGATCATTTCCTCCCTATTTTAGATATCTTTACATCTTAGTAGCCGTTGATTATACTTCAAAATGGATCGAGGTTGTTCCATGCAAAACCAACGAGCATAAAACGGTCTTAAGGTTTTTAAAAGAAAATGTTTTATCAAGGTTTGGAACACATCAAACCATTATCAGTGATAGGAGTACAAACTTTTTTAATCGTACTTTTGAGGCATTGATGAAAAAGTATGGGATTACCCATAAAATTGGCACATCCTATCACCCATGGACAAGTGCACAAGTAGAAATATCCAATCGGGTGATAAAAAATATTTTACAAAAACAGTTAGTCTAGATTGCAAAGATTAGTCATTACGACTGATCGATGCATTTTGGGCTTACCGAACGTCTTTCAAAACCGCGATTAGAATTTCCCACTATCAATTAGTCTTTGGGAATGCTTGGCACTTACCAATGGAACTGGAACACAAGACTTACTGGGATATAAAGACACTTAGTTTTAATCAAAACATTACAAATGTTTAGCCTTTTAGGGGCGGTTTTAAACCGCCTCTAATTAAGTTTCACTTGATGATATATATCACACTGGCAATCAGCCAAATGCCTGTTTAAGTGTTGTCACAAAAAATTTAAAACGGCGATTTCATAGGCGGTTTACAAAAATTGCCTCAATTAATACAAGTTTGACCGACGTTTGTTTTATGATATACTGGCAGTTTATTTTGTCCCATTTACGCAACAGCTTAAGTTTTAAGGGCAGTTTTTAACCCATTACTGGCAGTGTTTGGCTGCCGGTATATATTATATTTTCCGGCATTTCTGATGACCCCCAGTAAAGGATCCGAAGACATCCTATGATTACAGGCAATGTGCCATCGTTTGGACAAAACATGTGAGCATAGATACAAAAGACCCACCTGATCAGAGCAAATGTAACACAAAATATTTCTAGCAATTTAATAGTAGTTGATAAGTCATGAAAATACCACATTTTATAACCTTAATTCCATGACTTATCAGGTCAGATTAGATCAATCAGTTCAGATCAGGAGGGTTGGTTCAAAAACTGGAAATGGAATCCGACCCGATTCAGATCACTCAAGCCACTCCAATCCGATCCAACAAAGCCAATCGACCCAGCCAAGGATTCAACCTGACCCGACCAAGGCCCATTCAAGGATGCAAAACCCAACCCGCTAACCGAGCCGGTTCAGCCCAACTCGCCTGTGGCGAGTAAACTCGTTTTGGAAAGCAATGCTTTGTTCATGCGTATTTGGAAATAATGGAAAAACCGTTGGTGATCATGCGTGCTTGATGTGGAGCCGGATTGAGAATGGAAATATTCGAATTAGCAACAATTGCTTGAAGCAAGTGATGACCAAGAAGGAAGGTACAGCTAGTTCGTTTTTGGTATGTTTTGAAATTGGAAGCCAAGAGAGCAATTGCTAATTGTGCGTTTCAAGAGAAGTTAAGGCTAAATTAGCAACAAAGCAAAATTGGAGAGGAAACAACAACAGTTGGAATGGAAGAAATGGAATCTGGAAAGAAGAGGAAGGTGTTGTTTTTAGAAACCAAAATATCTCAAGCATCAAATTAGAAACCATAACTCAATTAGAGAGGTTGTTCGTGCTAAGCAAAGGGGAGTGTTTTTGGTGAACTCTATATAAAGAGGAGGACAAATCCTCAAGTAGAAGAATTGAAGAATCCCAGTTCAATCCCAGTCCTTTTTTTCTTCTTTAGTTTTCTTCTTAATTTTCGATTTTTTTTTTTTATATTAGATTCATGTTCTTGAAGAAGGCAATGGATGTTCTTAGCTCTATGATAAGCTAATTTTTTTTTAAGGCTTTGATGTAGTCTAGCCATGAATTTTTAAATCCTTTATTATTGCTATTGAATTTATAATTCATATTTGAGTATTTTATCATTGTGCTTAATCCAATTGAATGCTTGATCACCATTTAATTGTTTTTGTTAATTGTATTGAGACCGAGAGGAGATATACAATATTAGTTTCTTATGATAAGATTCCATATTCTACATGTTGATAGAGGTATTGGCATGGTTTATGTAGCTTTGCATAAAAATCCAACTTTGAAATTCACATAGAGATATCGTGGGTTATCGCGTGGAGGTAAGTTCATTGGTGCTCGAGAGAGACCTTTGGATAGATTAGGGATTTTCGCTTTCAAATTGGATTGTAATTTTCAATAGCATAAATATTTAAGATTTAATTCGGATTGGCTACGATGAAATCAAATGCCTTAGTATTTTAATCAATTGGTTAACTCTTTATTTTATTTTCTTAGTTATTAATTTTAATTGTTAGTTAAACACTAATCTCACTATTTGATTGTCCAAATAGAATTTAGAATAGTAATTTCGGTATTTAGTAGCTAACAACTCCCTGTGGATTCGACACTCTATTTCATCACTTTATTACTTGCTACAATTTCATGCACTTGTGAAACTGCAGATCAAGTTTTTGGCACCGTTTCCGGGGAATTTATTTTTTTACGAATATTGATACTATCTATTCTCAGTTTTAATTTGGATTTTATTTTCTTTTAGCTATTGTTCATGAAACGCTCGAGAAGCATTGAACTTTTGCCTGTTGATCCTGAAATTGATCACTATCTTAGGCGGTTAAACATGGAGAAGAAGCAAGCCTCGATTAACTCACAAGTAAGGATAGCAAATCAAATTGAAGAAGAGGAGAATACAAAAGCATTGAGAGATTATGCCATGCCATTAGTCACCAGGGCTACTACAAGCATTAGGAGGCTCGCCATTCAAGCCAACATTATGAGATAAATCCGGCCATCATTCAGATGATTCAATCGAAAGTGCAATTCAGTGGCATGCCGAATGATGATCCTAATGCTCACATTACAAATTTCCTAGAAATTTGCGATACTTTCAAGCATAATGGAGTCTTCGATGATGCAATTAGATTGTGACTCTTTCCATTCTCTCTCCGAGACAAGGCAAAGGAGTGGTTGAATTCACTTCCACCGATGACGAGCACTACATGGGATGTATTGGCTCAAAAGTTCTTAGCAAAGTTCTTTCCTCCATCAAAAACTGCTAAGATGAGGAATGATATTACTACCTTCGCTCAATTCGACATGGAGTCTATATATAAAGCATGGGAGAGATATAAAGACTTGCTAAGAAGATGCCCACACCATGGTCTACCCAACTGGTTGCAAGTTCAAACCTTCTACAACAGTTTAAGTCAAAACACACGGACAATCGTTGATGCCGCAGCGGGAGGAGCAATGATGGGAAAGCCATATGAAGAAGCCTATAATTTGCTTGAGGAAATGGCATCAATAACTACCAATGGCCATCAGATCGCATGGGACCAAGAAAAATTCAGGGAGTTCATGAAATTGATGCTATTAATTCTTTAGCTTCTCAAGTTGCCTTGCTATCTAAGAAATTTGATAATATTAATGTGAATGCCATCCAATCACCTCATTTTGTTTGTGATATATGTGCAGGGAATCATTCAAGTGCTGATTGTCAAGTTAGAAATCCCTTTGCCACGGGTACATCCGAGCAAGCCAACTATGTGTCAAACTTCCAATGCCCAAACAATCCCTATTCCAACACATACAACCCAGGATGGCGTAATCATCCAAAAGTTTCTTGGAGTGGGCCTCAAAATACAAATAAGCAACCACCCGGTTTCCACCCTCAAGAAAAGAAGCCGAACATGGAGGAGCTACTTACCAAGTTCATGCAAGATATGACAGGGTTCATGCAAGAGGCAATGACAACTTTCTGAAACCAAGAAGCAAGCATCCGGAATCTTGAGCATCAAATGGGACAACTTCTAAGAAATTGGCGAAAAGATCTGAAGGGTCCCTCCCAAGTGACACAATCACAAATGCATGGGAGCAAGTTAATGCCAAAACACTAAGGAGTGAAAAAGATCTTGAAGTCCAACAAGAAGCTAAGTAAGAGGGTGAAAAGAAGGAGGAAGTTGAGAAGCACATCAAAAACAAAAAAACAAGTTTTCCTCCTACTTCTAAATCTCCCCCTCCTAATATTCCTTCTATTCCTTTTTCTCAAAGATTAAGAAAAACTAAGTTGGATAAACAGTTTTCTCAATTTCTCGATGTTTTCAAGAAATTGCATATTAAAATTCCTTTTGCAGATGCATTGAAACAAATGCCTACTTATGCCAAGTTCATGAAGGAGATGTTGTCCAACAAAAGGAAATGGGAAGAGCATGAAACTGTGACGCTGACAGAGGAGTGTACAGCAATTTTGCAAAACAAGCTTCCACAAAAACTAAAAGATCCAGGGAGTTTCACTATTCCTTGCACAATTGGAAATTCTCATTTTGATAATGCCTTATGTGATTTAGGTGTAGGGGTTAATTTAATGTCTTTTTCTCTTTTTCAAAAATTAGGGATTGGTGAAGCTAAAGCAACAACCGCATCCCTCCAATTGGCAGATAGCTCCATTAAATACCCGAGAGGTATAGTCGAGGATGTTCTTGTTAAAGTTGACAAGTTTATCTTCCCTGCAGATTTTATTGTGTTAGATATGGAGGAAGACCAGGAAATTGCACTCATTTTAGGCCGGCCATTTCTAGCCATAGGAAGAGCTCCTATCGATGTTCAGCAAGGAAAACTCATCCTTAGAGTGCAAAAGGAGCAAGTCGTCTTCGATGTGAACGAAGCAATGAAATATCCCTCTACAGTTGACTTGTGCTTTCAGATAGACACCATTGGCAAGTTGGTATTCGACACTTTCAATGGAGAAAACATTCCAAGGGAACCACTGGAACTTTACATCGAGAACACAAGCCTTAGGGAGTGTGCATCATACTTAGAAGCTTCATCACCTTGCACTCGCAAGAAGAAGCCAAAATTTGAAGAGCTAGAGGAAAGAGTTTCCCAACCAAAGCCACCAACTCATGAGCCTCCCAAGCTTGAACTTAAGCCAACATGAAAGATTGCACTAAGTCAAGCTAATGACTTTAACCAAGAGCTTTTTGGGAGTCAACCCAAGTGTTTTTAATTTTTAATTTTTAATTTGTTGTCTTTTCCAATTTGTTTCATTCAAACTAAACTCATAATTTTATTTATTTTTTATTTTTCAGGTTTGGGAAGTTGGAGGTCGTTTAAGTTAGTCAAAGTTGCATCCTAAAGTCGACTCTCCTTTGCAAACCCAGGGAGTATTTCGTCTCCTTATCTTTGTTTTAATTCTTAAATTTCAAATTACTGGAATAACCCACATTTTTTTGTCACCCATATGCATATCTTCAACATTGAGGACAATGTTAAATTCAAGTTGGGGGTAATGTGACCAAGTCACATGTTTTGGTGACCTAAGAAACCTAGAAAATCAGGTTTTCAGACCAATTTTGAATGCCAAAAGACTTAGTAGTCTTTTCAAAACCCAAACAGAAGGTCAAGGGCTTCAATGCACCACTCGGCTAACCGAGGAGTCTGCCGAATAGCTTCTGTGAACCCTTCGGTATACCGAAAAAGGGTTCGGTACACTTTACAGAAACCCAAATTGTGGACTCTGAGATCGGTGGACCCTTCAATATACAGAAAAAATTTTGGTATACTTTACAAAAAGGTGAAAATGAGACATGAGTTTTGGTGGACTGATCGGTACACCGAAAAGTCTGCCGAAAGTTTCGGTGCACCACTCGGCGGACCGAAAAGTACACCGAAACTGCAATTGAGCCAATTTTTTGGAAATTTGAGAAGGAATGCTAAATCTTGTTAGACCTTGGGTTAATTCAGGCACAAAAGTAACAAATCTTGAATTTCTTATAATTGTTTTGGATTTAAATGATTAGATGTGTTATTTTTGAAAAGTTTGTTGAACTTTGAACTTTGATTCATATTCTTTGATAGGTTTAAACATGTGAACAAATGATCATTTGACTCAGAAATCTAAGTATTACCCTTTATTACTTATTCTTAGATAGTGTGAATTCACTTGTCTTACTTTGAACTTAGCACAAGCACACTAGTACATAATTTGTGAGGTATGAAATGTGAAACCATTCTTGAATGCTTTTGATGACTTAAGTTCTGTTGGTTGACTTGTTGATGAATAACCTTGGCATAGTGATTATGGTTTATGTTGATTATAAAAAAAAATAAGAATAAGTGCTTAGCTATTTTGAGCTCCAATTTACTAAGTAACCGGGCCTCTTGCCTCAATAAGCAATGAGTATTTGCGTCAAAAGGTAAGGAGTCTTGAATGGTTGATATTGTGGCTAGTTTAGCTTCGTAGTCTTTTTGACTCGAGTAAGGAAACTCGTAGGGGTGCTCTTCACACCTAATGCCCTTTGAGCCATCTGGTTCAGGAGTCATTGGTCCAACACTCGATACATGGGTCAATTAGAAGGCTTAAGGGAGCTAGACATTGCACAGTCCACATGTTTGGAAAAAATATGTAATTAAAATAAAGATTCCAATGAATCTTATGCCTTTGTTGTTTCATCTGATATGGATTCCACTGAATTTAGGGGTGTTGAATCATTTATAATGGAATTATTTTGAAGCCCCATAATTGTGTGGTAGTTCACCTTACACCACAAGTACTTGTGATGATCCAATATCTGATTATAAGTGATTAGACACATTCTTGATTACTTAAGATTGTGAACATGGTGTTTATCTGTTTAAGCTTGTCCTTGAATATAATCCATTGTCCTTGGTGATACTTTATTTTCTTTAGATAACCATTGTTTCAAGTAAACTTAATGTTTGTGGGAATCATTCTGGCAAACCCTAGCGAGACTATAACTCGTCCACTAGAGACAACTAGGGGTTTAAAGGCTAGTTGCATATGCTAAATGCAATCGAGAGTGCCAGCGAAGGTGGTAAAGTTAGGGATTATTGTTTTATTTGTTATCTCAATTTTGCTAGGGACTAGCAAAAGGTAAGTTGGAGGGGGTGATAAGTCATGAAAATACCACATTTTATAACATTAATTCCATGACTTATCTGGTATTTTTCTCATATTTAATTCTCCATTTTACCAAGAATCTGCCAAATCCTTCTACCTTTGCATTTTATTTTAATTATCTTAATTATGCTTAAATTAAAAATACAGAGCCAGTTTTGGAGAAAACTTATGATCGAGTCAAATCAGACTCAAGAAAAGTCAGATCAAATGGGTCAGATTAGATTAATCAGTTTAGATCTGGCGGGTCGGATCAAAAATTGGAAATGGAATCCGACTCGATTCAAATCACTCAAGACAATCCGATCCGTTCCAACAAAGCCAATCAACCCAGCCAAGGATCTGACCTGACCCAACCAAGGCCCATTCAAGGTTGCGAAACCGGACCTACTAACTGAGCCGGTTCAGCCCAACTCGCCTATGACAAGTTAACTCGTTTTGGAAAGCAATGCTCTGTTCATGCATTTTTTGGAAATAATTGAAAAAACCGTTGGTGATCATGCGTCCTTGATGGGGAGCCAGATTGAGAATGGAAATATTCGAATTAGCAACAATTGTTTGAAGCAAGTGATGACCAAGAAGGAAGGTACAGCTAGTTTGTTTTTGGCATGTTCTGAAATTGGAAGCCAAGAGAGCAACTGCTAATTGTGCGTTTCAAGAGAAGTTAAGGCTGAATTAGCAACAAAGTAGAATTGGAGAGGAAACAACAATAGTTGGAATGGAAGGAATTGAATTTGGAAAGAAGAGGAAGGTGCTGTTTTTAGAAACCAAAAGATCTCAAGAATCAAATTAGAAACCATAACTCAATTAGAGAGGTTGTTCGTGCTAAGCAAAGGGGAGTGTTTTTGGTGAACTCTATA
>JAUPMG010000013.1:5120607-5136984 GCA_031762675.1 Pachysandra terminalis | reverse complement strand
CACTGCTGCCTGATATTGTGAATATGGATGTGTCTGCGTACAGGGTGTAATTATAAATTGGCAATTATCATTCTTAGAATAGAAGTATTTCCAAGCAGCATTGTGTGCTGTTAATAAGGGTCTGGATAAGGATTAGTTAAGGCCATAATTGTCAGAACGGTATATGCATTATATGAGGTTAGAATTAGTATTTGGGGAATTATTGCTTCGTGTCTTAAATGTTCAGTTTGCGAACAAATAACATTATGGCCTCATAGTTGTCAAAGTGCCTTGGCAAGCCTATACCTAATGCATTAGACCTGTCTGTTTTGTGTAGGTTCTTGCCAAGATGACAAAATTTACTGTATTATTATACAAAGTATATAGATATATTTTTTTGATAATTAACAACAATTTCATTAATCATCGAAAGGTACATAGATACAAAAGATCACAAAATGTGATCCAGAAACAAACAAAAACTGAAATACATAAATGAAAACCAAAAGAGACCAAGTTGGTCGCACAATAAAAGTAGAAGCCGGAAGAACGGAAAGAAACTGTTCATCTGATTTCCGCTAGTCTATCATCAATGTTTAGACCCTCCACCAAAGCTTCTCTATCCACTCCTCCCCTAACTAAAATGTACACATAAGGATTAGCTGTCCGAGGGATGTGAGAAAATGAAGTTCTCAAGCTCTGGCCAAGGTGTCTCACATATTGAATAGGATGATAAAACCTCCGAGGGTGAGTGAAGACGAGTCACCCTCAACCACCAGATTTCCCACATTGTTCCTCAAAGCTGCCTGCAATCAAAGCCCACAATTAAGCCCTAGTTGAGTCCCCCTTACCAATTGGCCCCGAATGAGCATGAACTAACCTCCCACCAGAACTTCTCGGGTTACCCAAAGATGATCCGTCAAAGTTAGGTTTGATGAAATCACTGGGAGGGGCAAGCCCTGCATTGGATAGTCCGAGTTGGCGAAGTATGTACAATAACCCTCCAATCCTTGATAATCGACTCAGATGTAAAGTCCTTGAATTCCGGGATACCTTCGCCCATGAAGCCACCTTCCCCATAATAGAGTCAATGACCGATCTAAAGCACCTCTGCGGATCTTCAAAAATACGTTTGTTCCGCTCACCTAGATGCTCCATAAGATGGCAAAGAAAAGCATGCCAACAAGTATCTTCCTTCTTTGGCCCATCCCTCTGAATCTCCACTGGGAAAGTAAAGATACCACTCTCTTCGGTTGCAACTAGTCTCCCCCCATATCCTACACGAAATACATCCAAATCCTGCTAGCAAAGGTACAATGTAGAAAAAGATAATCCACCGACTTCCCTTGTCTCCTGCACATGAAACAAATATGTGGAGAGATGGCCAAGTTGTCTCTCTTTTGCAGCAACTCACATGTATTGATTCTATAGAATATAGCAGTCCACACAAACATCACGACTCTAGGAGGAATACGAGTTTTCCAAAGTCTAGAATGAGGAAAAGGAGCTGGACCTAAATTTGCATCCTTACATAGGAGCTTGAAGAAGGATTTGACACTAGGTTCTAATGACCAAAATTGAACATCTGAGGACTCGAAATTGATAAAAAATACCGAAGACATTCAAAAAGGGGGGTACCCAGTTCCTTATTTCAGATGCTCTGAGATCACGTTTGAAATCAAGATTCCATTTAAGACCTGAGGGGGACCAGGAAAGGATATTTGTGACAAGAGCATCCCTCTCCCTAGCAACTAAGAAAAGACTACGAAAATGGGTTCGAAAGTTGGAATCCCCCCACCAAGTATCATGCCAGCACTGGATTCGGCGCCCATTATGAACAACAAAGCTCAAAAGAGGGTAAAAACTAGGGGCAAGAGAAGTGATGGCTTTCCAAGGACTAAAGGCTATACATCTTTGCAAATTGGCGAATATCCCAACCATTATCAGACACACCATACTTTTTCCCCAAACTTTAAATATGTCTAATTGAGGCCTAAATGCATCCAAATACATCAAAAAATGCAAAACAAAAATGCCTACACATTAATAGTCATTACGTCTGTAAGCAATAAAAAAGATGCTATATGTAATTAAGCCAAACTAAAAGTAAATGGAGGTCAAACTAAAGGATGCATAAAACTAGAAATCAAGTACAATATCCATGAGGGAAAAAAAGGTAATCTGAGGAAATGATGGGAAAATTTGGGGACATCGCTTAAGGGAGGTTCTCCTACTCGTTGCGAGTGCAAACTGTGTAAAAATTGAGGTAATATGATCTACTTAAGCTACATCCTCATACATGAAATTAAGCAAATAAGATACATACCATACAAATTTTAATTTATAGTTTCAAATTTTTTCAATCCGTTTTTTTTTTCCGCAGAATAGTTAAACAGTTTCATAGTTAATATTTACTAACATACACTTTTTATTTCATTTTTTTTTAGACTTTTTCAAAAAAAATTGAAATTTTCCCCATGTCGTTGACATGTCCTCGACATGTCGACGAAACCAGGCTAAAATCGATTTACACCTTGGTTTTGTGTCCCCAAACTCCAAATTGGTGACATGTCGCCGACATTGCAAACACTGCTATTACCTTGTACCACAGAGCATTTCTGTCCACGTTAAAGTGCCACAACCATTTGGCAAGCAGAGATGTATTCCGACGCAGAATATTTCCTAGGTTAAGCTCCTCGATTCCTTACTCTTGCACACCTACTCCCATTTGACCGAATGATGCTTCCTTTGATCTCCAACTTCCCAAAGGAAGTCCATTTGAATCTTCTCAATAGATTTGGCAACCCCACCAGGTGCATGGAACAAGGACAAGTAATAAATAGGAAGGTTGGCCAAAGCCGATTGGGTCAAGATCAACGCGACCCTCCTTTCCCCCAGAGGTAATTCCTTTTCCATGTTGCTAATATCTTCTCTAACTTTTCAATGATGGGTGCCCAAAAGGAGAGATCTGAGACTTATCTAACGACAAACCAAGGTACCTAATGGGTAAATCTATTGCCCCAAACTCCAAAACAGCAGCAAATTGTTGAACCCGATCCATATCAAGATGGAAATCCGAGATACTAGATTTCTTAAGGGTAACATTTAGGCTTGACACTCTCAAAACACCTCAAATAGATTTGATCCAAAACACTTGTACCTCCATTGCTTCAAAGAACAAGATGGTATAGTTAGCATATTGCAAATGGGACATTGGCACCCTATTCCTTCCCATAGAAAAACCCGCAATAAGACCAAAATTCTCAGTCTGAGACAAGAAACGACTCAAAACATCACCAACCAAGGTGAAGAGAAAAGGGGATAGAGGATCACCCTAATGAAGACCCCTAGATGAAGCAAAGTGGCCATTAACACTACCATTTACAGAAAAAAGAAAATGACACATTCCTAATGCACCCCATGATCCATTTCCTCCGCTTAAGTCCAAAACCCTTCCATTGTAAAATCGACTCAAGAACACCCCATTCAACCCTATCATATTCCCCCCTTTTTTTTTATAATTAACAACATTTTATTAATCATCAAAAGTGGAATATGTACAAATGCTATACTAAAGATCACAAACAGTGATCAAGAAAGCGAAAACAAAATGAAAAAACGAAAACAACACTATAGTATCAAAGGCTTTCTCGTGGGAAGTAATCTAGTCCAAGTGTCTCATCTCTAGTATGTCGATGATACGATTGTCTTTTATGAAACCGTGGAGGAGCAGGCTTATTGGGTGAAGTCTATATTGAGATGTTTTGAGATGGTCTCGGGTTTAAAAATTAATATGGAAAAATCTACTATTTCAAGTTTTCATTTGGAGCACAATAGACTCCAGCAATTTGCTGATGTTTTGGGATGTGGGGTGATGGATTTGCCTATTAGGTAACTTGGTTTGCCTTTAGGGGATTCTCTGAGGATTTGGTCCTTTTGGTCTCCTATCAGTGATCGATTGGAAAAACGCCTAGCTACATGGAAGATAAATTATTTATTCTTAGGGGGGTCGAGTCACTTATCCAATCCGCCTTGGCCAACTTGCCCATTTATTTCCTCACACTTTTTCAGGCTCTGGTGAAAGTAATTAAGGCAATGGAAAAAATTCAGAGAGACTTTTTATTTAAGGGGCGTGAGAACCAAAAGAGAGACCATCATTTGGTCAATTGGGAGATGATGTGTAGGAACAAGCAGCTGGTGGTCTAAATTTGGAAAATATTCGGACTCGGAATTCAGCTTTTCTCGGGAAATGGCTTTGGCGATTTTACATTGATTCAAATGCTCTATGGTACAAGATAATCGTCAACAAATATGGTAGAGGGGCTAATTTTGGGGTAATTTGTCAAAATGCTAAAATGTCTAGTTATAGCCCCTGGAAGGCTATTTCCGCTCTTGCTCCCTCTTTCTATACTTATTTGAGATTCGGGGTGGGGAATGGTGTCCAGGTTAGGTTCTGGGCATGATTTGTGGTGGGGTCATTCCATTTTTAAAGTTAGATTTTCTAGTTTGTTCCTTGTAGTGCGAAACAAAATTTCGGTGGTGTTTGGAGTTCTCTCTTGGGACTCCTCAGGGCTCGTTTGGAACCTCGTGTTTAGAAGTGATCTTAGGGATGCCGAATTGGGGGAATTAGCATCTCTCTTTGATACTCTAAAATTTTTCTTCGTTAACCTCCTCATACCGGATTTTAAGATTTGGTCTTGGGAACTTAATGGATTTTTTCTACCAAATCCTTTTTTCGTTTTCTTGGTAGAGAGAATAATATCGTCCTACCCTCTTTTTCTTCTTCGAGGTTGTGGAAACCCAAGGTTCCTCCGAGAGTTGGGATTTTCGTGTGGATGCCCATCCTCTATAGGATTAACACGGGAGACCTATTACAAAAAAGGAGGGGAAATGTGGTTTTATCTCCTAACATGTGTTTCATGTGTAGGAACCATGGGGAATCTGTTGACCACTTGTTTTTACACTGCATCTTTGCCAGACAGATTTGTATGCACTTTCTTTATATCATGGACATGGCCTGGGTGCTACCCGGAACCATTGTTGATCTTCTAGCACAATGGAGATTTCGGGGCTTGAGCTTGTGTGGAAAGATTCTATTGGAGTCCCTCTTTTTTGTGATCTTATGGGCTATTTGGGGAGAGAGGAACATGCGTATTTTTGAGGATACACAGCTCTCGGTATCTCTCAGATGGTAGCGTCATGGGTGGAGGTGCGGTCGGAGTTCAGGGATTTTCGGATGAACTTGATTATTAGGGATTGGAACACGATCTTATTCTCTTCGGCGGGTAGAACTCACCATAATTTGGTTTGGCAAGTTCTCGCTAATGGGATTGTTAAACTTAATTTTGACGGATCTTCTATGGGTAATCCAGAACCATCTGGTATTAGAGGAGTTTTCAGGAGATCAGGTGGAATAGTTTTCTATGCATATTTTGGCCCGATCGGAGAAACGGATTCGATGTTAGATGAAATCAGTGCTTTGATTGTGGGGATGAAAGAGGCCATGAAGATGAATTTGGAGGCTTTTCAGGCTGAAGGGATTCCTATTCAGTTATTTCATGGATGTCTCCAAATGCCATTTTTCCTTGGCGGTACGCGCATTGTGTAAGGATGGCGTGATTTCTGAGTCAAGGATTAAGGTTTTTTTTATTCATGTCAGTAGATCTGCTAACAATGAGGCGGATGGTAGGGCTAGAATTGGAGTTACGAGAGCTAGTTTTATTTCGGGATCTCCAAGTGAGAATTTATGGGAAGATAAAACCGACTCAAGAACAACCCATTCAACCTTATCATATGTCTTTTCCCCATCCAATTTGCATATTAACCGCATAAACCGATCTCCAGGATTGCTCTTGATCTCCACCATCAGTCCTTGAATCCTTCTTCCAAATATTCTTAGGACGACAAACTTCTTGTTAATGGCTTCTACACAGAATTGTTGAAGCCATTGAACCTCTTGTGCATCAACCAATAACACACTAATCTTTCCTTTGCTACATTCTGAGATTTTAATACTTTGAATGACTTGTCATTAATCATCTCAAACGAAAACATCTTTGATTCGATTTGCAAGGACTTAATCGAAATTGGTTTACGAACACTTCCCGATCCATAAGAAGAACGATCATCCACCTTCGGAGGGAAAAGAAAATGAGGGTGTTAGATTAGATGAAACACCTCTGTTGACTGGAAGAAACTTAGAAGCAACAATTGATTGGACATTTGCAAGTACGACCTTCGCGAATGAGGGATAGGAGGTTGAGGGGATGGAAGAAAACAGGGTATGCAAGGGGAAAGGTTTAATCGAGGGGACAACAGAAGAAAAAGCAAGGGGCGGGAGGGGGAAAGGGAGAGATATTAACGAATGTTATTTTATATTGAATGTTATTTGTGACAGGTAATAGCAAATGTTGCTAAAAGCGTTGACTCATTGTATGAATGGTACAATTTGATTTTACCCCTGTTGGATTCAAAGTGTATGGGAAAATTGGTTTACATTTGGGTTGTATAATTCTTATATTGAATCTTTGCGATTCACAATTCATTCTTGCAATTCATATGATTCGACATTGTAACAATTAAAAGTGCTATTTTCTTCTTTTACTAAAAAGCTTTTACGTTTTTCGTTTAATCTTTCTATATATAGAATCTACTAATTTAGTACTCTAAAATGACAAGATATATATATATATATAAAATGTAGATGTATTTTTGAAAAAAAAGGAAAAGGGAGGTGGGTTTGGTTATCAGCTTATTTGTGTATATTATGTTTTTTGGTGCTTATTCATTAGGGGAATTTAAAGGAAGTACTTTTGAGGCTTTATAATTGATTGGGGAAAGGATTTTACTTTTCAACAGCTTTGGATTATTATTTGGGGGTGGGGAATGGGGGGTTATCGTAACATCTTTTGATGTAGTTGCTCTGTTTTTCTCATATTTTGTGAATATTACCAGCTTTCCTATAAAAATATATTATTACCGTAGTTACCAAATTTGTTTGAATAAGTTAGAGGATCCGCTTTTAGATCACGAATTTGTGCGTTAAAAGTGGATTCACGTATAATTCACGAATTTAACATCCAAAGACGCGAATTATAAAAATTTTAATAACGCAAAGACTGACATTCTTTTATTAGATTCCTACTCTTGCAACTTAGCATTAAAATAATGTCTTAAAAAGTAAAGAAACATTAAATGCAAAAGCATGGGAGCTGTCCTTTCATCTCCTTTTCTACTTGAAAGAAAAAAGATACATTCTCACGCGGAAAAAAAATTAGAAAAAGATAAATGTTAGAAAAAAAAGATATAAAAGGACAAAATCCCAATCTCTATTATCAAGGTATAACCCTTATTTTTATGTATATTTTTGATTTTATTTTTATTTTTATATACTTATCACATCTCATATATTTATTATTTACACTTATAAAAGATATCTCTCTCATATTTCTTTTTATTTTTACTCATTCTCTAACATATTTAATAGTTAATATTTCATTCTTTTATAAGTTTAAGTATATTTATTCATCAAAAAATAAGTATATTTACTGTTTTTTTTATCATATATTTAATGCATTGAAATTAATACAACATCCTTATATCTTATTTTTAAATAAGAATCTCTCTCCTCCATCAAATTAATACTTTAATTTATAAAATAAAATAGTTATTATTGTTATATTTAATTCTTAATATATATATATATATATATGTATGTATGTATGCATATATACACACACACACATATATATATATATATAAATTAAAGTATTAATTTGATTATATATTGCTTAGGTTCGTTTGGTGAAAGAATGTCGTCAATCAAAAGTAAAAGACGCGACGGAAGCCTAAGTCGGTAGTCGACTGTACCCCGTCTTCAAGAGAAGAACAAAAGAGCAAAACTGAAAGAAGGAAAACACAAAATAGAATGAACTAGAATGGAATAGTTAGCAAAGATGTTTGGAGCTTCGTGAGCACACTTCAGAGTTGATTTCTCAAAATTGAACCTTGCCCCCAAATTTTGACCCCTCTGTTTGGAAATAGAGGGTGCTATTTATAGCAGTTTAGGGAGGGGTGGTGGTAGGTAATATTCCCTTTAAACCATTGCTTAATGGTATTCGAAATGGTAATCAGGGGTCATTAATGGTAATTAACCCTGTCTCTGAAGTGGTCCCCTTTCAAACTACATTGATGAATTATATCTTTGCCATCATGACAATTTCGCCATTTATGAACATAAACGTAATTCAGTATGTAATTCACAATGGCCTCACGCCCCTCCTTTCCTTAGATCGCTAAAATCCCCCTTTGAAATCATCTAAGGGTATATTATGCCTTCGACGCCAATGACAAGCATTGACATAAGCTACACAAATCAGCATATTAATGATATTTCTTAACCTTTGGCGCCATCGAAGATCTCTGGCCCCAACGAGGTTTCATCTAGTATGAAATACTCACTGAGTTCATTCAGCTCTTATTGCATTTGAGTTGTGTTTCTGATGCCATTGGGCTATTTGAGTCCTTTGGTGCTAGTTGAATTCATCATATTGAAGGTTGAATGATATTTGATCTTTGGCGTTATCGAAGGTATTCTTGCCTTTAGCGCATCAGTCTCAATCCATCACAAATTGCCAAGTTCACTTGGTCTTTGGCGCCATCGAAGGCATTCGTTGCCTTTGGCGTATCAATCTCAATTCTATGAGTAGCAGTCACTCTAATCTTTAGTCCCTTAGAGGGCATTCTTTACCTCTGGCTTGTCAATCTCAATTCTATTAGCAATTGCCAAGTTCACTTGGTCTTTGGTGCAAAGGGAACTATTCTAGCCTTAATACCTTCGAGACCGTTTGGCCTTAGTATTATCGAGGCATGTTGTTTAGTCTTAGCACCATCGAGGCTATCTAGCCTTAGTATTATCGAGATTTCTCATCTTCTACATCGTTGAGGTTCCCTCTTAGACGGAGATGTGCCTTCTACATTTGTAAGGGCCATGGTTTCACGGATTGGGCGATACCGGTCGGTCCAGACCGGGACATAGCGGTCCGGTTCCAACCTGTGATACAAAGACTTGTATCGTCGGGTTATGGACCGGCGGTCCGGTGACCGGTTCCGGCAGTCCGACGACTGGTCCCTCCTGTCCGGCGTCCGGTACCGCCGGTTCGGCAACCGATACCGTCGGTCTGGCAGTTTGGCGACTGGTTCCGCCGATCCCACCGGTCCGGCGCTGGTCTGAAATTTTTAATTTTTTTTTTTTAATTTTTGTTTTCTGTACCGGATCCAGACCGGCCGATATCAGTCTGGACCAAAACCAGACAGGATCGGTACGGCATCCAGTTTCGGTATTTTAAACCTTGGTAAGGGCTATCTTTTCCTTTAGATGAAGGCTCTTTTAGCCTTAGCACTATCGAGATTGTTCAGTCTTAGCACTATTGAGGCTTAGTTTTAGTATTATTGAGACTGTCTAGTCTTAATACTTTTGAGACTGTTTAGCCTTAGCACTATCTAGACCGTTCAATCTTATTACTATCGAGGCTTGTCTGACATCGTAGAGGTACCCTCTTAGACGGAAATATGTCTGACGTCTTTGAGGTTTACTCTAGACGGAAATGGGGTGTTCACCTAGACGCATATCTTTGGGTGAACGTGAGGCGTACCTCGAGGGCTGTCTTTCTCTCTCTTACCATCTGGGCTGTCTTTCCCTTAGGCAACAATTGTTTAGCCTTAGTACTGTCGATGCTATTCAGCCTTAGTATTGTCGAGGCTGTTTGACCTTCTGCATCATTGAGATTCACTCTATACAGAGGTGTATATCTGTTGAGATTTGTCTTTTTGGCACGCATGGCGTGGATTGATCTTGTGTACAGTAGACATCATATGACCTTTTCACTTTGCAATCTGCATAACTTCAATATTAGTCATCAGTAATGTGTTACTTGCCTTTCGGCATGTACTATCAAAATATCTTAATCAGTAATTAGACTTTTGTTCAAGTCATGACTTAATCAATCATCTGTGACACTACTACGTGTCATCATCTCATTGATATATATGCTCAACTCTTAAGGCATTTTTGAAATTGACGCTTTCGCTCTCGTTCCCACTATCGCTTCACGCTTTTTGCACTGCCCTTTGGTAACTAAGGTTATTACAGGTAATCTAAGTAAAAAGCTAATATAAGTATGTAGTTAATTTTATCAGTATTTTTTGAGTCGGTGTACATTACATAATTGTGGTAGTTATTTGCATATTTTAATTGTGTAATTGTAATTTAACTGCATTGTATGATTTTGATTAGTGTAAGATGTAAATTATATAACTACGCATAAAAATAACTTATGAGCAGTAACTTACAGATCAGCACTATATATATTTAACGGCATAATATAAATTATATGATTAAGTATTAACCGTGGTAGTGCAGCAGTCATAAGTTCTAAAATAAAATTTATCATAGTAAGGTATTGTTGCTAATAAGTTATCCATAACTTGTATGTTCTATAAATCTAGTTAGTATAAACCATTGTGTAAATAAATGGTTATTAATAAGTTAATCAGTTAACAAATAAGTAAATGCTTAAGGCCTCGTTTTGCTGCTATTTTGGGAATGCATTCCATGACTTGGAATGAGTTTGTGTTGCGAAGGCAGAATAAGAATGAGAAAATACCCTTCATCACAGAATCACCTCCAACCCTAATTTTAGATTTTAGGATTGAGTTTTGAGTTTTCTCATGACAAATGGTCGTTTGTTTAGCAAGGGCAGAATGAGAATGAGAAAATACCCTTCATCACAGAATCACCTCCAACCCTACTTTTAGATTTTAGGAATGAGTTTTGAGTTTTCAGTTGAAAACTTGTAAATAAAGTGGCAATCTTCTAAATGCACTATTTCTATTATAGATTATTTGGAGTGTTATTATCACATTTAAATGGATTTAAGTGTGCAATGCTTATGTGTATAGGATTGTATGAAAATAATTATAATTAAAAGATATTTTGTTTTTCTAAATTTGATCACAACTCGTTAACTAAACATCTATATTAGATTGGAACTCATTTTGTTATATGCTAACCAAAAGCAACCAAAAAGCCTTCAAAATTAGTTCTCATAATGAATTAGGGAACTGGTTCCTAGAATGAGGTCCTTGTTCAGAAACGAGGCCTAAAAAAGGTAACAATTTCATAAAATATAGAAACTTCGAAAATCATGTATTTTGAAAATGATCCACTCACCGTAAGTTGCAGAATTGATTGGTCAGCATATTTTCCACCGAGAACTCACAATAATCAATTGTTAGTTGACATGAGATGGATCTGACTCATACTTCCTTAATATAGACACATGAAAGACATTTTGAACCGAAGAGCGTTGCGGTGGTAGGGCTAGTCGATATGCAACATCTCCCACTCGATCTAGGATCTCAAATGGTTCAATGAACTGAGGTGCAAGCTTTCCTCTATTGCCAAACCTTACGAGGTCGTTGTATGGAAAAAAAATCCTTGCGAATCAAACATCATACATCTCCAATATGTGCAAAATATGATAAACACACGTCTTTACATAACCCATAACTTATAAGCTGATCCAAAGCATTAAAACACAATGTGATCATTCAAGTAAACATCCTATATCATCCAAAAGCATGTTAGATCAAACATAAGAAATCTGTATAGATCCATAAAAACTCCAACTCCAAGTTTTCAACACATTTTACGCTGAAAACATTCTCGACCATTCATATATAATATTCAAATCAAATCCTCGATCAAACCTCACTGAAAATCTCGAAAACCATGTATTTTGAAAAGGATCCACTCACCTCAAGTTGCAGAATTGGTAGGTGAGCGTATTTTCCACCGAGAACTCACAAGAGTCAATTACCAAAGCCAACTTCCTTTGCCACAAAACCCTAAAACGTCCAGCACAAATTCCAATGATCAAAATAGGGTTTTTAATCTAAAAATCTAACTTATATACTCCTACAAATCTTAATTAAGCTAGATCTAAGACAGAAGTCAATCTCAGGCCTTGATCTTCACTTAAACAAGCTTATGATATGGTGTTATACCTAAGTAGAAATACAAAGCACTCCCTCCAATAATGACTCACCTTATTGAACTATTAGAGCTAAAATAACTAAAACACCCTAAGCGTAGAATTAAAATTCTATTACTTCTATCACCCCCCCAAATCCCACCGTATAACTGGAGCTATGTGAGCATCTAAGGCACGCCACAATGGTCAAACTTAGCCAAACCTGAGTCAGCATGTCAGATTGTCACTATACTACACAAGAATATATACCATATATGTACAAACAAATATGTGCAGTGGCAAAAAAAAAATGTGCTTCAAATCTCTAATATATATGATATAAGATAATCTCTAAAATATAAAGACTTAAGGTGGATAACAAAATCCAAAACACTTCATGACACTTAAGTAATAGTGTACAATGTGAGAGTATAAAACTTCCTATTACAATCATCTAAAAACTCCTTACTAACTACTACAAACTGAAACAACTATTATTCGATGTTCTTCATGAACTCCTCATCTTCGACATAGTAGTCCACCAAATACTCACCTGAAAAATGTTTGAAAACGTGGTTTAAGCTTGCAAACCCCAATGAGTGAATACATACATGTTTTGAAATTTATGCTTTCATTTTTAAAACAATGTACATTAAAAAATATTAATATAATAAACAATCATCACATAGCACAATAATAATGATGCAATCACCCCCAATTACGTATGCCAATGCATGCAAGTCTACTCCCTAGCCAAAAATCTATATGCTGTGAATGCAATATGAGATGCACTTACAAAGTCATGCAAACATACAAGCAAAATGCATGTAAATACATACGTACATATATATATATATATATATATATATATATATATTTATATACATGTGTGTGTGTGTGTGTGTATATATATATATATATGATGTATAAGAATGAATGCCTAAGATTATGTTCACATTTAATGATCTCAGATCAAATCGAGTCAGAATTATGTAAATTCACCGACTAAAGCAATCCAAATTACGATAAGGATCAAACGCCTTCGGGCTCCCACTTTACAGGCCTCAACAGGGATCAAACTATCCAGTTGCTTCATATGCACAACATTGCGGGTTTACAACTGATGGGTCACAATCGCTCACCTATATTTTGTAGTTTCGAGACTCAAATCCGAGGCACCAACCATCCACTAGGTATGACACCTTGTAGGTGATCAATGTATGATTGCACAAACCAATATGAATGAGAGCATGTGGGATAATTACATCACCCATTGGTGTTCGTAACTCATCGAAACTCACCAAGTATATGTTTTACCACACATCAACAACACAATAAACATCACTCGATCTCCTTTCCACTCATCACTGATCCTCTCCATCACTCATGGTATTAAGAGCATTCACGGATCACCATCATCATAACATGCAAAATAAACCACAACTCTTTGAACTTATGTATCGACTCAATCCTCACTATAGATTTCTAAAGATGGAAGCCTTAAGGATACCAGTAGGGGGTATACTCAAATTTAATCGTAGGTGAAGGCCCACAATCACTGTTACACTCAATTGGATTGTTAATTAAATTAAAAACTCAATTTTCTCTGGTCGCCAGTCCGTCGACTTGTGACCATTGGTTCGTTGTCCGTCAACTAAGCTTTCGTCGGCGAGACATCTAGAGAATAGTGTTTTCTTAGGGTTTTGTCGGCGAGGTCCAGTTGGTCTATCGATGTGTTGATGGCGATTCGTAATTTTGCATAATAAATGGATTTTGATTAATACAATAATCATTTACAACGATTAAACACGATTATATGATGGCGAAAAAAAAGGGTATTCTTGTATACCTTGTTAGGTTTGGCCACTTGGTGAGACGGTTTTCTGCCTGAAGTGACCAATTCAGATCATCCACTTGACAAGACACTTTTATACGGACCATACGAGCAATACTTCAATATGCATAAATCCCATTAATGCATGTTTAAAGGATTTTGTCACATGTAACATTAACAGTTAAATTTATTAATATTTTTAAGTTTTATACAAGAAAGGCGTTAGATTTAGTACAAGCCTTTTTTCCATGTCCTAAATGCTTGAAGCTAAAGCTTGGATGTAAAGTGGGGTCAAGTGGAAATACACATGGTCGAATGGAGTTTGCCAAGTAAGTTGTCATGTGTAAATCAACACTGATGCGTTTGACTAGCAAAACCTGCCAATAAGTAATATTATCATATGACGTATGGAGTAGAATGTTGGGCAAGACTAAAGAACATATTCATAGGATGGGAGGTGTTGAGATGAGAAAGTTTGGATGGATATGTGGGAAAACTAGGAAAGATAAAGAATGAGCATATGTGAGAGTGTCTAGGTATTGCACAAATAGGAGATGGAATAAAGGATAGTGGGTTAAGATTGTTTGGGCATATAAAGCGAAGACCTAGGGAGACAGTTATGAGAAGCTGCTTGGGGTACACATTGAATGACCTAAGAGGGCAAGAAGAAGAACAAAAAAAATCTGAATAGCATTAGTCAGAAAGGAATTAAATGCACAAACTGATTGAAGATATGAGTTTTGACAAATTGGAATGGCAAAACACGATTTATTCTGCTGATGTCAACTAGTTGGAACAAGGCATTTTGTTGTTGTTGTAATGGTAACTAATAACCTATGAAATATAAATAAGCATACAAGGTATATTAGTAATCAATAGGATCAGGTGTTTGCTTGTACCAAAACCTCACCTAGCGGTTACCCTTATGTCTCCTAGATTACAGACTGAAAACCTAGACTGGTGTCTTACTCATGTAGGTTAGTTCACCTCGACCCTGAAATACACCTACTTGCCTAAGTGATTGTTATGACACCCATGCAAGTGCATTTAACAAGAATATATTGTCATAATGCATGGAGTTGGAGCATTTTACCTTGTTATACTATACGGTTGGTTAATTATCCCTCTTTGCTCCAAATGGTACCACTGCTAATTGATTATAGGATGCCCAATGGAGGTTGACCTCTTTGAAACCTGTGTTCATACCCCCAAAGTAGCATTAATGATAGTCCTGCAATTTGTAAGTACTGCACTTGTTCAGTTAGAAGTTCTATTAGTGATCCTTGTTAGAGATACTGATTGGCTATTTAGGGTTTTTTAGTTGGTGCCTCTCTGTGCTATGCCTATGCCTATGCTTTGTCCAGTTCATGAGTGTGTTCATATGTTTTTCCACTAGCCTATACTTGTGGTATTCTGCACTTCTAACTTATGAAGGAAAAGAAAATTTTTCTTTTTGCAGCTGTTTTATAGACTGGTTCATTGAATTTTATATTGCCATTGCAAAATTGCTTCAGACTTCCATGAATTTCCCCTTTTGCAAGTACTAGTTTTATAAAGCTGACATTGCAGTTTTGCATAAAGTATGGAGCATTTTTTCATCTCTTTGTGATGGTTTGTGAGCATTTCTTTTTACGTATTTGCATTTAGAAATGTTGCAAATTTTATGTCAGATTTGATTTTCTTTTCTCCTTGATATTTTATCGCCGATGGTCTCTGTTCCCGAATGTCATGTTCATTATTATATTAAATGCCTCTATTTTGTATGAAAATAATCCTATTATTGCATCTTAATTTCATAAAATATGCGAAATTTTCTTAAAGTTCTTGTTTTTAAATTACCCAAGTCATAGAATTTTAAATATTCATTTGTTGTATTAATTTCCTACTGGTAAGGCAGGTCTCCCATTCTTTAGTTTTGAAATTGTCCTTTTATATATTATTTTTGAAAATGTGCAGATCCTTCATAAGTGCGTCAATCTTTTAGCTCCGACTGCTGATTATTCCAAGTTCCAGGAGCTCATGGAAACATCATATTTGTATTTATGATGAAGTATTAGTGTTTGGTTATTACGAAAATCAGTATCTTAGACCTCTGTTTACATTTTTCATCTTCTTTTTTATTATCCGATCAAATTTCCTCTTTTCAGTCCTTCAAAACAGTGTTGTAATTTGTACTCCAGTATTTGCTTTAGCTTTTGGGGTTGGGTCGAGTCCTTCAAGTATAGAACTTTGTTATTTGATGATTCTAAGAGTCTATTGGCAACACTTTTGCAGTATTATGTCTATGGACTGGATAATGCCATATTTTATTATCATAACCAGCTTCTCATTGTGGCATGCTTTTACTTTGAATTAGTTCAATATTTGTTAATTGGTTTTGACTGTTTTATATGATGTGATTGTTTTGTGACCTGTTATCCTGCCTAAATCTAGTTTGGCGTATTATTATTATAAACTTTGCTTCCACTCAATTGCTTCATTACTTCATTCAGATTGAATGTGGCTGCCATTTATTTTACCTTTGATACCCTC
>JAUPMG010000013.1:5109149-5120507 GCA_031762675.1 Pachysandra terminalis | reverse complement strand
CAGCATTTGTGAAGGCATTCCAATCACCACCAATGAGCCATGGTTCTGGCTCAAGTGGTTTCAACTTCTCCAAATATGAAAGTTGTTGGTTTCTTGCACCACTGTGAGAGTCCAGGTGAATGAAGCTAGCAGAAAAGGCTTTGTTTTGAAAATGCATACGTTTGTGAATTAGCCAATCATTTGATTCAAGAACATGAATGTTGATATCCATTGACCAAAGGAGCCACATGCCACCAGCAGTATTCATAGAAGGGTAGATAAACTGATTTGGAAAAGGTATCTTTTTACGAAGTCGTTTAGATCTTTCCATGGGAGCTTTTATTTCAGATATGTACACAAAAAGGGGCCTCTCATTACAAATAAACTTCTTAATGCATTGTATTGTCTGGTCGAGGCCAGCTCCTCGGCAATTCCAGATAACGCCCATCATGTCTGAGGGAATGACTGAGTCCGGCCAGTCATCATAGCCTCAGTTTGTTGTGGCATCTCCTCAGTATTGTCGCAACGATTAAATGTGATATAGAGGGATCAGCTTTCTCGTGCCTAGTTGGAGATATCTTAGTCTGTGAGAAAACGCAATGTACACTTGCATGGCCACTACGATCGTATGCATGGCAAAATATAGGGAGAAATTCATATTTGAACTTCAACCAATAAGAGAGTTAACAGAGTTAAAGGTGAAAGCACCTGCCGAGCATAACCTTGATCATGACCTGGTTGTGGAGGAATATCAATATTCAAAATCTTTCCTAAAGATTGGAAGATCAGATTAATGGCTTCCATGTCTCTGAATGAGAACGAGAGATTTGAGATAATGACCCAAATACAAGCATTAGGAAACACCATTTGACGAGGAGGTGTTATGCCATTCCATCTTTGTAAGAAAAACATCTTTCCTTCAATAATCCAAGGTTGGAATTCAAGCACCAAAAGCATGTCTTGTTCAGTTGAAAAACTAAGAACCACAGCTTCAGAGTCACCTTCTTTGATTAGAAGAATTTTAGAGAGCAAAGTCGGGCATCAGATTATGATTAGAATATTTTTGAGCGAGGTGAAGTTCAGGCGACCTTCAATGAAGCGTCTGATGAGAGAGGAATCCCATTTCAGCTTGAGACGTTGCTGAAGAGAATAAGGGAGAGTAATGAGCTTTGCCTCAGCGTCAAGAGTCATCTTGGAGTGAAAGTCCTGTTGTAGTGAAAGAATCTAGTTATCCACGCAAAGATTTTGCTGCATGGAGAGGGTTGTAGATCCTTGCTCTTTAATATTTAAAGAGGAGTTGATGAAGTCTATACTATCCGCCATGATGAGCTAGCATCTGTACCAAAATCATACACAAAACGCCCTAATATAGAACCCTTCCATTGCTTGTGCATGTTGGTTCTCTGGCGAGCGCAGTTCCGATCTCGCATGCCCTTCAAAGATCACTGAGGAGATCGATCTCGCATGCCCTTCAAGAACACTGAGGAGATCTCCCTGATCTCTCTCTCTCTTTCTCTCTACAACTTCTTTTTTCCTCTTTCTCTGTGGTGCAGAATCTTAGATGGCTCTACAAGTTTTTTTTTTAACTTTCATATCCCCTCTTTCTCTCTCTCTCTCTCTCTGGTGCAACTTTTTTTCCTCTCTCTGCAGATGCGTCTGCAATTTTTTTTAGTTTTTACTTTCATATCCTCTCTCTCTCTCTCTCTCTCTCTCTCTCTCTCTCTCTCACTCTCATGATAGATGTGGTATGGACCAACATTTTATCAAGAAGATAGACATACATAAGTGTATCACAATTCACAAATAGATATGTATGGAAAAATACTTAGATCTCCTGCTACTATTTCTCCAAGCGCCCATGTCATGTAGATCGATGGAAATATATAGACTTAGACTTAATTTACATTGAAAACTAATGAGGAATCTAACTTAGGATACTGAGATAATATAGTATTACGTTATTTATCCCTTTCCTCTCCTTATTCAAAATTTTGTGTCCAGAGAACTGTTATGATCAGTTGAGACCTCTTTTGAATTTTATAGCCTGCAACATAGAAGCATCATGGACTATTACTTTGAACCAGAGGAAGTTGATGTTTTGAATATCGATCCAAGGTTTTAAAGATTTGATGACATGCTACCTTTCCTAAAGCATTTGAGATTTTTTTTTTTTTTATCATGTGTTATCTTTAATAAAGCATTTGAGATAACATTTGTTAAATGAATTTGATGTGTCTAGTATATGAAATGTTTAGTAACAATATTATTTTTCATATATATTTGTTATATTTGTTTTAATTTATTAAATTTAATATGTCATGTATAGCAAGGCATTCCATGGACAACACTACTCAAAAGGGTGCTAATATTTCTGATAATGACGTAGTTGTTGAATTGGATGGGATTGTGGGTGGGAATGTGAATATTATGGAGAATGATGTGGTGAATATGAATAGTGAAGGGAATAAACGGAGAAAAAAATTGTCAAAAGTTTGGAATGATTTTCAAAACTTCTATTAGATGACATGAGGAGGGTAGAGCAAAATGTAATCATTGTGGGGATATTTTTTCTTCCAAATCTTCTAATGGTATAAGTCATCTTTTTAGCCATTTGAAATTGTGTCCTAGACTTGTGCATCATGACATTAGACAGTATATGCTTTCAACTGAAGCAACCATGGAAGGTGCTATGTTGATAAAGAATCACAAGTTTGATCAAGACTTGCTTCATAAAGAGATTGCAATGATGATTGTCACTAGAGAGTATCTGTTTAATATGGTTGATGATCCTAGTTTTAGAAGGGTTCTTTCTATTGTATGTCCTCAATTTAAAATGGTTACCGGAAATGCCATTAAGAAGGACATTATATCAATTTACATGAAAAAGTGGGAAAATCTTCAAGCATCAATGAGTTCTCTTTGTGGAAGAGTTTGTTTGACAGCTGATTTGTGGACTTCGATAGCAGAAGATGAATATATGGCTATCACAGCACACTTCACTGATGCGGAATGGAAGTTGAGAAAGATGATTATTAAGTTTAGATATATGTCATCTCCTCGTTCTGGTGTTTATATAGCAGATGCTTTAATAGATTGTTTGATAGAATGGAATATCGAGCACAAAGTATTTAGTATTACACGTGATAATTGTTCTACTAATGATGTTGTGAACAGCTTACTTATTGCTAAATTCCGTACCGAGCATCTTCTTTTTCAAAATGATGAATTTTTTCAGATTAGTTGTTGCTCTCATATTTTGAATCTTATTATGCAAGCAGGATTAAAAGAAATGGATTGAGTCATAACAAGGATATGTGAGAGTCTTAAGTATGTCAAAGTATCATCTTCTCGTAGAAAGGATTTCATGATTTTTGCCGAGAATTTGCATTTGTCTACTAAGAAAGGATTGACCGTTGATCTTCCAACTAGATGGAATTCAACATTCTTAATGGTTGACTATGCACTTCACTTCAAGGATGTGTTTCAATATATGCAAGTACGTGATCAAAACTTCAAATCAGCATCATCAATAGAAGAATGGGAAAGGGCATAAATTATTTGTAAGTTTTTTAAGCTTTTTTATGAAGCAACTAATGCATTTTGAGGAAGCAAGTATCCTACTTCAAATCTCTATTTCACTTGGAGTGTGGAAGATTCATATGCGTTTGATTGAAGTAATGAAAGGCTCTCATGTTTTTCTTGAAAGATATGGTGAAGGTGATGCAAAAGAAATTTGATAAGTGTTGGAATGATCATAGTTTGATCATGTCGATTGCTTTATTTCTAGATCAACGGTTTAAGGTCAAGATGATTGAATATTGTTATAATAAGATCTATGGTAGCGATCCTCGCGAAGCTGAATTTCACATAACTCGTGCTCTTAATACTCTTTACTGTTTATTTGATGAGTATGTGTCCCATTTTACTTCATCATGTATGAGTACTCCAGTTGTTAGTGGTGTTGGAACTAATGTTGTTGATGAATGTGATGCTGGAGATGGTTTTCATGATTATGACTTATTTGAAGGAACAATTTCAAAGGTGCAAAATAAGAAATCACAGTTAGATCTTTATTTGGAGGAGCCAAGTCTTGGCAGAAATAATGACATGGATATTTTAGGGTACTGCAAATCATGTTCATTGAGAACCTTGCAGAGATGGCTCGAGATGTGTTGACTATTTATATCTCAATTGTGGCTTCAGAATCAGCATTTAGTATAAGTGGAAGAGTGATAGATCAGTATCGTAGTTCATTGAAACCAAAGACAATAGAGGCTTTGGTTTGCCCTCAAGATTGGATGCGTGATTGAATTTCTTATTTATGTATATTTATATACTTGTTTGAAATTAATTACATACTCACTTGTTCATTTTTGTGTAGGTTTTTACCATGATTCTGAAGACACTACTCGTTGCACTTGTAGTGATGAAGAATAGGTAATTTATATTATCTCAGTTGCATGTTTTAGTTGTTAGTGATTAATCCTATCATATATTTCTTTCTTTTAATTAATAAATATAGTTTACTTTTTCTTTTTAATATATTATTTAATTTTATAAGAGCTTGACAAGCCTTTGTTTCGTACTTTGAAGTAACTTTTATGTGATGATATTCAACAATTCAGGTAACTGTTTAAGATGTTTTTTTTTTTTTTTATAGATAATAATAAGTTCTTATGCTTTTTAATTAACTTATTATGTATATCATTACTAGTGTTTTTATATGTGCATGGAGGTTATCTTCAAGTGGAATTGTACAAGCTAGCTATTGACTTGAGTGGGACATGACTTAACCTTTTGGTTTCTTAGTCTTCATAAGTTTAATGTTAATTCGTATGTCAAATTTTGATGACATGTTGTTAAACTTTGTTTAGTGTGAGTTGTTAAGGGCTTATGAACAAACCAATCCTTAACTATTTTTGTTTAGCATGGGTTAGGGACTTATCAATTACGAGTAAACAAACACTTGGGTTATTTCTTTTGTTAAGGACTTATGAATAAATAAACACTGTATTTTGTAAAAATGGATTTTAGGAGTTGAGAAATGAGGTTAATCCTTGTTCCTGAGGTAAGGTGGATTTGGATAAGCAAATACTTTTATATTGTATTTTTTTGGTGCATTTACATAACTGTGGTCTCTCATTTAACGAGCGATTAGGATTTATTTGTTATAAACAGTTATTCCCTCTCTTCATATTATGATTTGGTTGATAGTTACCATGCTTGAAGCCTTCAATTAAGAAGTACTTAAGGGTGGCTTGTAACACAGATGTGGTTTGAGGCGGCATTTGGTGCTTCATTTTGTATTGCAGATATATTTTTTTTAAACAATTTTATAAATTCGGAATAAATCGAGCTGGGCTCAGGATTTCAAGTTCATAACAAAACCGAGCTTGGGATTCATTATCAAGTCCGAAAATTGGGTCTGGTTGAGCATGGACATGCATAACATCCCTTATATCCTGTGTTGGGCTCGACCCCTCAAATTGCTAGTCCTAAGTGCAAGTTAGGTTTTCGAACTTTTCAATGTTCAAATTGGTAGATATTGACATCTTCTTTAGTCAACATATCTTTATCATTAATATCAGTCTTTAATTGCTTATTAATCTTACTTATCTACCAATTGGACCATCACCCAATACTCTCTACATACAATTAATTTAGACAAGGACAAAAAGACCATATAATATACGAACAAAAAATTCCAGTCATTACGAAATTCTGTGGAGGTCAAAGTCACCATTAACATATTGGAGGGCAAGTCTTTGTCATTTTAAAAAAGGACGAGGAGGTTTAGACTAAAGTATACGGGGTAGTTTGTGTAATTAGTAAAATCTAATCTATATATTAATAATTATAGTAGTGTTACAACAATTATTATTTTAAATTTGTTATACGTTTGGACTTTGTGCATAAAATAAAAGGTGCAAGAAAAATAAGAAGAAAATAGTTATTTTTTAATTTTTTTAGTGAGCCTATCCAATGTGTAACTTGGACGGGTTGATGGGTCGGATCAGAGATTGTCAACCATGCCATGCATATTCGATTGACCCAGTGCGTGCCTTTTACGGTGATTAATTATTGAGTCTACGGTTGCGTTTGGCCCGGCTTGTGTTTATGGATAAACACTCATTGGGTAAGTTGTTCAATGGAAGCACTTATCCACAGCAACAATAAATTGCTTATTTGAAAAAAATAGTGTTTGATAAATATATTTAGTTAAGTGCTTACAAAAATTTAGAGGTAAATTAGATATTATTTAAAGTTTAGAAATAATATTTATTTAAATATTTATGAAAATTTAGGAATAAAATAAAAATTTAAAAAATATTATTAAAATTGTGAAATAATTTAACGCATAAGAGCTTTGGAAAAGCTTCTCCGTATGGGTAGCCTTCCTTTATTGCTTGTGGGCGCTACCCAACACATTTAATTTTAAAAAGTGCTTATATAAGCTATAAGCTAAAGCCGGGCTAAATGCAGCCTACAACTTCAATTAAGGTTCTAGAAGTCCCTAATCAACAAACACTCACTACTATTTGTATTCAAGGTCTACTAAGCTGACCTTTTCTTCTAAAAGTCCTTCTTTTTTCTAAAGATTAAAGAAAATGAAGTCATATTTAATCCATTAAGTTTTGTTAATCACTTTCAGTTTAATTAATATCTATACGTTATCTCAAAAGAAGGAATTTGCTGATGTTCAATGTTTCTACTTTCTACTAAGCACTACATAAACTTAAAAAAAAAAAAAAAAAAGTTAATTCCACTTATACTTTATCACATTTCTGACAAATGTAGACACACGCCTTATATCTTTTGATATTTCAATTGCACCTCTTGAGGTTTTGTACTACATTACAAAGACCACCCCTTCGTTAACTCTTCGTCTTATCATTCGATGTTTTTATTTTATTGACTATATTACCTTTGAACTAAAGCTAGAAACTTAAAAATGATAATAATAAAAAAAAAAATTCCCCAATTCTTACTTGACAGGATTTTAATTATATTTTTATTACTTTATTATTATTATCGAAAGATAAAAAAATTCTCAAAGGTAAAATCGATAGACCGCCAATTTTGTCTTATAAAAATTAATTTTCTCTTATTTAAATATAATTACCGTTCACCCAACCGTCATTGATAAAGGGATGTAAATGAAATATCAAAAAATATAAAGGATATATCTATAATTATTTTTTAAGAGAGTGTAAGTAGAATTAATAAAAAATAAAAAAGGACTAAGAGAAACATAGAAGCATGAGTATTGTTTATTGCCTTATCCTTGAGGATCAATCTTTCTTTCTACACCCACTAAAGCAAAACCCATGATTTATACTTGTAACGGAACTTCTCTCCACTTGCCCCTAAAGGTAAGGTTACTTCCTAGAGAGATCATGAACTTAGTTCACAAATCAAACACTTCTTCTCTTTGTTTAATAACTGCCTTTTACTTGAGTGAATTGTTTAATGAGTTTTAACTTATTAGTTTAAATGGGTTTTGTTATAGTTAAAGAAGCACTTAATATTACTTATATGATTCGAGGAACTTAGTCTTCTATTCAATGATGTTGTCCTCCACAAACAGCGTATATGATTTGAGTATCCCTTCGTCATTGTCCACGCTTTTTCAAAGAACCCGAGACGAAGCAAGTTCATGAGAGAGACCTTATAAGTGACTTTTTGACGATAGAGATAAGTGTCTTTTGACCTTTCAAAAGGTATCTAAGGTTGGCCATTCTAAGATCACTGATCCGATGATCTACGGTTGAGAATTTCCCATGTGTTTGTTGCCTGAAAAAGCCATAGATGTATCGACTCTTTGAAGCTTAAAGCTTTATCCAATTCACATTCCATTGCTTCAATTTCTAAAAAAAGGCATCTGTTCATGATCACAGTTATAGTACGACGAGGGTAAGAGATTAGTAGTCGCATTGCTTCGTAAAAGAAGAAGCTGATTCTTTCAAAATTGATTCTTATAAAGCGCTTTGTAAAAATTGTTTCAGATTAAAAGATAATTTGATAAATACTTATTTAAAAAGTATTTTTAGATATAGAATAATAAAAGTTAAAAAAAGGGTAAATGGATATTATAAATTTTTTTTGAAGCGCTTTGTAAAAATTGTTTCAGATTAAAAGATAATTTGATAAACGCTTATCTAGAAAGTGTTTTTAGGTATAGAATAATAGAAGTTAAAAATGGGTAAGTAAATAATATAAAATTATATAAGGATAAAATAGTCTCAATACAAATGTCACATAAATATCTAAATTGATTCTCTCAAAAATAATTTGGAGAAGCATGTAATCGATTCATTTGAAATTGCTTCTCAATCATATTTACCAAACGTTTACCGCTCCACTCATGATCAAGCAATGTATGACATGTATATATATATATATATATATTGGAGTATGCATCACCGTTTGATCAATAGTAGTAATGGGTCCCGCTTTAATATACATCCAATAACAATTGATCTATTAATTAAAATCCCATGTGGGTCCTACTAATGCACACTCTTTCTTTACTTGCCCCTCTTTTATTGAAAATGAAAGAGGAAAAGAAAAGTCAGGAAAAAAAAGTCAGAAAAGAAAGGGGGAAGAATAGTTGAAAGTGAGAAACTGAATAGAAAAAGTTATTACAGAACGGAAGCTTCAGAGCTAAGTAATCAAAGAAAGAAGAGATAATAACACAACAAAACTAAGCCAAAGTGGGGCAGAGAGAGAGAGATTTTAGATTTGAACATTTCCCTCACGCAAACGAAAAACAAAAGAAAATTACAATAAAACACAGCTGTGGGTCTGTCGTTTCTGATCCTCTTCTACGTTTCAACGCTTCCTGACTTCTTATGTAAACTCTCATATAAGCGAAAACCAACACATTATCCCATTCAAAGTGATTATTTTTTTATGAGACTTTTTATTTTAGCCCTTTGTATACATATAATATCAGATTCCCCTCTAAACTTTTTAAGATTTTTTAATATTATCCTACAAACCAATATTTGATTCTTAATTCTTTCTTTTTCTTTAGTTTTTTTTTTTTAAAAAAAAAAAAATCATTTTTATCCCTCTCATCTAGGGCTCTCACCGGATCGGATTTGGATTAGATTTGGACCGGATCAAGACATATCCAAATTTGATTTGACTAAAAGTCAGATTGAATCAGATCATATTTTATTGGATCGTCGGATCATGAATCCCTTACCAAATCCGATTAGTTTCGGATCAAATCAGATTCAAATAATTTTCAAATTTTTTGGTAACCCTATTTTGTAGTTATAAAAAATTAGATAAAAAAATATAATTTGATGTATATTAATTTTTTCAAAATTATCTTAAATTAATAATTTATTTTTAATTATATGTTTAATACTTGTACTCACCCAATATTATATATGCATGCATATGTATATTTGTAACATAAATTTTATATATTTACATATATGCACACAAATAGAATCATCGAATCAATCTATATCCAAATTTGATCTAATTAAAGTCGAATTAAATCGAATCATGTCTTATCGAATTATCAAATCAGAAATCTCTAACTTAATCCATCTTTTTTTTTTTCAAATCGAACTCAAATCATGATCCGATCCATTGACAGCCCTATTCTCATCTATAGTTGACGATTTTTTACCTGAATCGCATACCGCATGAAATTATCCGGTTAAATAAGTTCCAATTAGCTTGATAAAATTTATTAATGACCTTAGGTCAATTGAATTCTTGTTAGGGATTACCTCAAAGAGTATAAAAGTATAGTGGAGAACCTAAAAATATATGTCAACTATAGGGCTAGCAAAGGAAACTTTCCTATATTTTATTTACTCTCTACCGAATTCCTGACATTTACAACACGCGAACCCATAAAGCAGAGATGAGAGAAGGAAATTAAGAGAGAGAGAGAGATAGAAAGAAACAACACCGAAACTTTCTACGCTTTCTCTCTCATCGTTGATAAAAGCAGAGAAGAGAGAAGGAAAGAGAGAGAGAGAAACTACTGAAACTTTCTATTCTTTCTCTCTCATAGTTGAAAACTATAATAAAACCCCACGTTTCATCCTTTTCTTCCCGCTTTCTTTATCTCTCTCTGGTTTCGTTCATCTATTCATCTCTTCCATGGCTACTAACGCCACCAACAACAAGGTTTCATGTCTATCCTACTCAGATCCAGGTTCGAATCACACGACCTTCGTTCAAGCCGACCCATCAACATTCCGAGCTCTGGTTCAGAAGCTAACCGGAGCTACCGAAGACCCATCAACGGAAAAGCTCCCTTTAACAGTCTCAGCACGTCATCAGACAGGGAAAAGCATAACAAGCGAGATGGGTCCTCGTAAACCGGAGTTTAAGCTTCACGAGCGTAGACAAAGTATGAGAAAGCTTGAGATCAAGCTTGGTGGTGGTGGTGGTGGTGGGTGTTCTTCTTCTGCAACTGCTGTTTCGACTGCTGCTCACAAGAGATGGTTCGCCGGAGCAGGTGAGATGATGTTGGTTTCTCCTGTTTCGCCTTTCGATCTGTTCGGTCGAGGGAGCCCAAGTACACCGTCGGAAGAAGAAGAGAAGGCGATTGCAGAGAAAGGGTTTTACTTGCATCCTTCGCCTCTCAGTACTCCCAGAAGCGCCGAACCAGAGTTATTGCCTCTGTTCCCTCTTCGTTCCCCAAGAGAATCTACTTCTTAGATTTTTTTCTCTCTTTTTTTCTTTTTTTTTTTCATTTTTGTCGATTTTTGTTATTTTAAATAATATATTATTTGTTTTTTCCTTTTTCTTGTTTATTATGATGGGTCCCAACTAGCGATGATATCACGCGTTTATAGCGTAGGATGAGCGGAAATGAGCAAACTAGTTGATGAAAGACTTGAGTCCATGCTTTCTTTGGACGGTTATGATTGTAAAGTCAATGGACTGTATAGAGTGATAGAAGTCTGGCCATGATGATAAGATTAAGGAATAGTCTCCCTTGAATAATGGGGACGTTGACTTGGAAAGCAAGCTTTCCTTTGTGAAAAAAGTGAAGCAGAAGAAGACAATTGTCCTTATAAGTCCTTATTGTCCAATCTCTATCTGTGCTGACGAAGTCATCAGTCCTTGTACTTCTTCCCTACCTAAAGGGAGAAAAATTAATGAAGATTAAAGGGAGGAAGACAAAACACATTTGGTTATGAAGGTTTGAGCATATTAAGAAATCCAAGAGGGCCAGAGAAAAAGGATCTAATTAGTTAAGAGTGTTAAAAAAGAAGAATAAAACGATGAACGAAGAAGAAATCAAGCCCCAAATTGTTCCTATGTCCACGAACGTACACCCAATTTTAGGGGGTGCTGAGTGCTGTCCCCTGGAAGCCCCGCGAACTCAACGTTGAATGC
>JAUPMG010000013.1:5071287-5096772 GCA_031762675.1 Pachysandra terminalis | reverse complement strand
GCTCTTGTACTTTTTGGATCATTGGATGATTATATTATATCAGGTAATGCCTTTTAGTTCATTTTTTTATGTTTGAACGTTGAACTTTGCCATATGTATGATCCATTGATTTGTTAGTTTGTTACTTACTAACTAGTTAATAGTACGAGTTATAAGTTATGATTATGAGTTATGATTATGAATCATGATTGATGATACATTCCATAACATATCCCATATGTATAATTTTATATAAAAATTTATAGTTTGTGCAATATAGTTGACTTTATTTTACCCTTATTGAGGTTTTCATTCACTTTCCATGCGCCAGCGCGCGTAACGGTTGGCTTCTAAGTTAATATATATTGTATGTGTGTGTATCATATCAAAAACATGTTAATTTAGCATATATTGACCTTATCTTTGCATAAAAATAGGTATTGTTTTATATATCCATTGTTTTCCTTGCGTATCCACTATATCCATGATTTTTACAACGTATCCGTGTCGATACTCGATACGTATCCGTTTTTGGGCCGACCAATACGCTACCTCAATACGATATTTTAAACCATGCCACCAGGGGCCCGTCCAGACATCCCCCCTTATGGCCACTATATTACCAATGGTCGAGACATCCAGTTTTTCGAGTTTTGGGCAGTTTTAGGGCTATTGTTAGTAGTTTTCCTCCTCGCACCAGAAACTTCTAGCACAATATGATTCTTCTGGCCAATGATCCAATGGTCCGGCCTAACTATGCCAAATGATCCAATTTCCCACCAAAATGGTCAAAACCAATAAGTGTTACTTATGCCAACTGGACGATGACAGGGTTGTTGACATGGCAAAAAGTAAAGCCACATCATCATTCCCAATGACATGGCACACTCTCCAAAAATGGCCATCAGTATATATAGCCATGACATATCAGCCAATTGAAATTAACCTTCATAAAACCTAACAGTGGTTTAGATGTGTTGCATCATTATGGTGTTGGTAGTCTCGCACAAGATTGTATCTTTAATATTTGATACCCATTAACCATGTAATATGGCGTTGATGGCATTTGCCTCGAGGCACACGATCAAGGTTTAGGGTTTATCACTTTATTTTCACTAAACAATGACCAGTAGATGAGATTTTGCATGGGAATATTGATGAAAGGCAGAAAGAAGGCCTTGGGGAAATCTATTTTTCAGCATTGCAGCTCTTTCATTTGTTGTATTGCTGAAACTTGAAAGTTGAGTGATGATTGGTTGTTTTTTTATTTTCTTTTACTTAAAGATGGAATGGATTAATGGAATATGTATTTTTGAACTATTTTAATGTTCTATTTGAAATTTCGTTTATTTTTTATATTTCTATGTATTTATTATATTTTTATATCATTTTATTTTTATTCCTTTTTATTATTTTTTAATGAGTATTATTATTTATCATATATTTAATAAATTATTCTATACTTAAAAATATACATGCTCATAAGGCCTATACCTCGCCTCAAGCCAAGGCCTAACTCATTGTCACACGCCTTAATGTTTTCAAACACTGGTTTGTTTCACATATTGCAGTCTCACATGATGGATCCCTCGATTTCAATAAGAATGTATTCCAAACATGGGATGAACAGCTACATCAAGATGGTAGCTAAAATATTAGATTCTCACCTGCCCCTGTTTAATTAATTTCCCAAGCTCTTCAATGGCAACTGATGCTGTGCTTCCAGTGCCAAGCCCAACCACCATCCCAGATTTAACAAGTCCCACAGCCCTTGTTGCCAGAGCACGCTTCAAGGCATCCTGTGCTTCAGGAGTTGTCACTGAAGTTTCACAATTATGCTTTTAGTACATCCTTAAGAATTAACCTTAACTTAGCAAATGACAAAGTTTCACAATGCATCTAACATTCATGCAAGTCATGTATTAAAATTGAGATCAAAAACACATTGTAGTTGTACATGCACGCTTTCACATATTTATACATTCATGTTATAGTTAAGAATCATTGAAGCATAAAACTTGGATACAAAATGCAGCAGAACATCAATTTAGGATCACAAAATTCTTTTATACGCTATTTAAAGATAGTAAAAAATTACAATACCATGACACCGGAAATTCAGGGTCACCTTCATGAATGTCACATTAGCCTAGGGAATGAATTTCTTACCCCCAAGGTGTATGTATCGTGCATCAAGGTGACCCTGAATCTTTGGCATCACCATAATGAATTATCATCCCTAAGATATCATCATTTTATAACTAATACCCAAACATGGCAGGTCATAATTTACTGAAATGATGCTAATCAATATAAATATGGATGCATATACATACGATCATAAGTAATACTACCTATATACATATGTATTCACAAATGTAATGTGTGCATAAAGTAAATGTGTATATATATATATATATAATTGAATGCATTAGGCTAATATATGTGCTAATCCGAAGCATTTACTAAGCGGGGAAAAGGAAAAAAACATGTAAAGAATGTAGACTTCAGTCCAATATCACATCCATCACAGGATCCATATGCATATCCTGATTTTGCTGATTACTGGATTACTATTTCCATATAATACAAGAAATAGAAGTTTCAGGTTGGTGGAGATGCTCAAAACGTATACAACACTTTTACAGAAGCCATATATTCAAGGATTGGAAATATAAAGCATGAATGAACGAGTGTCTTGATAAATTCAATATTTCCAAAACAAAATAAATAAATAAATAAATAAAAGCTAAGAGCCCTAATTTAAAAATCCAATCTTTCTAACAATCAAACTGTAAAGGATATACAGAAATGCCAAAGAGAGTTTTTGAGATTTACCATTTTGGGAAGCTGCAATTATGGTCAAGTTTAGGTTCCTTTTCTTGAAATTACAGAACTTACTTCCACTTTTAGTAAGAAAGTGTTTTGGGTAAAACAGAGACTTATCTCCTGTTGTTAGCTGCTTAAAGGAGATGGCTCCTTGCATTGCAGAAACTACTAAAAATCAGGGATTTATTACAACCAAAATTTTCAGAGAAAAAAGAACAAATGAGAATCCACAGATAAATTTACAGAAATTAGTTTCCAAAGTACCGGATTTTCGTAAAAAGATACAACAAAACCCTGAAAAGGCTCAAGAGCTTAGTGGATTAATATGAAAGTAATACAAACAAAGCGAATTCTAGGGTTTGCAGTGTTCAAACTTCTGAAAGGGAAAATAAGAAGAAACAAACTAAAGGAAAGAACACAAGATTTATAGGGTTTTAAAGGTTGTTTGCAGTAAGAATCAGCATAAAACTTTCGAAGAGTTCATGTGAAGTTTTGAATTTCGAAAAAGAAACACGACAGCTGTTATAGGCAATCTTTAAAATGAACTGAACGGATGATTCAACCGATTTTGTCACAAATACGTCGACCACGGTTCAACCACGATTCGAATAAATTAGACTGATTTCTTTTTCCCCTGTTTTGTGGGGGTTATGGTATCAAGGCTGCTTCTAAGACTGAATCTGCTTTTTTTTTCGGTTAAAACGTCTGAACCTGCTTGTGCTTTTGGGTAAATGACGTACAAAATTGGAGCACTTATCTAGAGCATCCATAAGTGGTTTATTCGAAAAAAATGTTTGCTATATACATGTTATACCTTATGTCTTATCAAGAGAAAGTGATAGAAATTATTTTGAAGATCGGGTATAATAGGATCATTTTAAAAGTTTTACTAATGCAGTTAAGGTTAAAAGTATCACTAATAGACATTTTGTGGCGGTAGTTGAATCATATGGCGGGACCTCGGGGTCCTGCATAATTCGGACGGCAAAAGCCATTTATTTATTTAATTTTGAAGGAGTCTCACATTACATGTGTGGTGCGTGTAGCAGCGTAGAGAAGCGAGATAACTATCATGATTGTGTTCCCCCATTATATCCTATCTTACATTTTGTTTTATTTTGGATAGTGTCCTACCCTACATGCACTTATTGCTTATCATTAATTCAGATCTTGTTTTTTTGTCTCTCTTCTTTTGTATCATTTTGTAAATTCAGAGAATCTTATAAAATAGGGCCCTAAGATCCCGTCATATGATTCAGTTGTAGAATTTTGGATTTTTTAACGTAGGCTATGTAGGGTATATGTACAAGTTGTTTCATTAGTTCTGTTTTTAAAATCTATTTCATTTCTTCATTTGTTTTCTAAAATTTGAGAACTGAGTTATTCTGTCAATCTATTTACCCATCCGTACACTAGTCTCTTGCTTAGTATATGTTGAAATATTACTCCCTTTTTGAACTTATTCCATTTACAAAGTTGGATACTCAAAAGTTTTTGAGAAAACTAAAGCTGTCATTTATTTAAAACACTAACTTTAAGAATTTAAAACAGTCTTGATTAATGAAATCCAACATATCTGATTTTTAATTCACTTGATAAAAAGGTAGTAAATGTTAAAAACAACAAAAGGTGGTCCATACTGTTTTAAAAATGTGAGGGAAAGTAGCTGTAATTTTATCAAACCTTAATGGAGTTTTACGTAATTTATCCTAAAAAATCTAGCTTTTGTCTCCTTTGTGGCTCAAATAAGCTCCTTGATCTATCGCTGGATTAAGGTTTTTATTCACGGGATCCTGGATCGGACCGGCTCGGGCTGATCCCGATCCGGATTGCTAATCCGGTATTAGATCGGCTGATTTTGATCCGATCTAATTTTTGGATCATCTTTCGGAAAAAATAATAAAATAAAATTGAATCGGATTAGATCGGCCGATTCGTATTGGGATCGGTTGGATCGGTTCGATCCAAAGCAATTGAAAAAGAAATTGGGTTTGTTGGATCGGTCCGATCCAATGAATGGATTGGATTGGATCGGACCGGATCGGCCGATTCATATCGATATCGGTTGGATTGTCCGATCCAAAGCCACTCGATACAATAAGTTGGATCGTGGTTTAGGATCTGATCAGTCCAGTCTAATCCCGATCCAGATCAGCCAATCCGATCCTTGAAACCATGGCTGGGATCAAACTAATAAGTGCAGCTATACCTTTCTTCACAATCTTTTTTTCATTTTTTTTGTGATATACCTTCTTTCTTCCCAATCAAGGGTTGTAAAGACGTGATTTCAAGAAGCAAAGGACAAGATTCCATGCTTAATAGACACCCTTCAAGGAATTAGGACAGTTGTGTCATTCTTTTCCGAGTGTGGGTCAGGTGTGGGTGGAGTTTCTATGCGTGTGAATTCCTATTGAGCCAAGTAAACTGAAGCTCGTTTAAAAGGGTTTTAATTGCACTAATTTATATCTAAACTATATATTAAGGCAAACCTAAAGTGTAGCAAAACAATAACATTGGCGGGTTGCCAAATTTTACGTTTCTTTATTTTTTTTTTCTTTTTTCTTCTCTTTCACCCATTCCATCATCATCTCTCCATGCACGTACACGTAACACCCTACTTTTTATCTTTTGTCTTAATTATCTTTTTTTTTTTGGATTAATTTTCTCTTTATACCCTGTATGTTTTGATATTCCACTTACACCCTCTGAGATTTTGTATTATATTGCATAGGCCACTCCATTAACTTTCCATTTTATCACTTGACAAAAAGTGATGTTATCATTCGATTTTTCTAATTTATAGATTATATTATGCTTGAAGGCTTGAACTAAAGCTAGATATTTAAAAATGAAAAACAAATTCCTAATGTCTATTCGGCAGGATTTTAATTATATTTTTATTACTTTATTAGTAGTACTTACTGGTAAAACTTTTCTTAAAGGTAAAAACGATAAAAAGGTAATTTTGTCCTATAAAGATGCGGGTTAGGGCAGGTTCAACCTAGTTACAATGTTAGTTTTAAAAAATATATTTTTTTAAGTTAAATCTTTGATTTTTGAAACGTAATTATGTATAAAATATATATTTATACATAAAGTATATATTTAAAATATAAGTGAATGACAACAGAGTGGGTTGAGCAAAACCCTAACCATTAGGAGCGGGGCGGGGCGGGACAGGTTACCCGTTTAACCCACTCCATTGCCATCCCTAGAGCCCCCTAATACCAAACTCGCTCCTAACCCTAATGGGGCGGGTGGGTTTGCCCAAGTTATAAGAAATATTACAAATAATTTTTTTTAAGTTAAATCTCTATTTTTTTTAGAAATGTTTACTTCTATAAATATAAAATATAGGTGAATGGTAACGGGGTTAGTTGAGTCCAATCCAAACCCAACTTATGATAACAGACCCTAACCATTAGGAGTGGGGCAAGTTACCCGTTTAACCCACCCCATTGCCATCCCTATCGATACTTCTAAGCCCTCTGGTTTGGTCGAACTTGGATTGTTATATTACTATCCAAACCCACCTCGAGTCTTCCCAAGCTTGACCTATTACCAATCTAATGGCAAATCAAAGTTGGGTTATGCGACCTGATTCTATTGTTGGTTTGCCAAACCATATGCAATATGGATATAGTGAGTGAGCTATTTACTGGCTCATTGCCATCCCTGACTTGTGTAAATAAAACAAAATTAAACATTATCAGCATGTCATTAAAGGCACTGCAAAGCAACCATCTAGTAGCCTAATCCCTTGGGTGGTCGCTCATTGTGCAATATAGATTTTTATATTTTAATTAATTTAATTTTTAATTAATATTTGATTTAATTTAATTAATATTATCAATCTCAAAATTACAACCAACAACAAATAATGACACGTCAGCACGAAGAACTAATACTGCCACATCAATGCCGCATCATCTGTAAAGCCAATTGTGCCAAGTCAACAATCTCTGACACTCTAACACGCCGTCTGCCATGTCTGTTAGGCCCCTTTCTCCTTTGACAACAAGCACAAGACTACCCTATGACATCATCATCATCATTATGTCAGCCATTGCGTCTGTCACACCCCGGATTCCGTGACACGATTCTCGATGAGGGATAGCACGGATCTCGAAGTGAGACCTTTGGGATCCACTACTGGACCGCGGATTACTACCAAACCACAAGTAAAAATAAAAGTAATAGATACCTTTATTAAATCAGAGTGCGGAAGCTGAAATGATAAACAATAAAATCAACTATGAATCCAATGATCAATGACTCCAGCAGAGTCATGACGTGCCAATCCTATTAACCAACATAATCTAAACAAAACTATTAAATCTCAAGCCCTCACAGGAGCAACAAACTAAAACGGAAGTAAAGGAAATCAAGTATGCAGCATGCAACACATCAAGTTCCACCACTTTCACCTAACCTGCAACATGAGAGGTTGCATGAGCTAGGAGGCTCAGTAAGATATTCAGCAGTCCATCCCCATATGGAAATCAAATATCAACATGGATTAGTATCATAAATGATAGGTATTAGATTAGTTCAACAATAACATCATAATAGCAATGGATCTTTTCATATGAGATGATGTGAATGAGTCAATCACATGTCCTATACTGAATGCAATGAGAAGAAACACACAACTAATGAAATGAATGCACATTGAATATACTAGACTAACATCTCCTGATAAGTGAACCTCAATACTTCTTAACAAAACCAATTCGGCGTAGCGTTCTAGGGACTGCAGAAAGCCCAATCTACACTCCAGGCGCTAACCCATGGTATGAAGTCCACCACATGGCTAATTTCCGAGTTTACCATACTCGAGGACTAGCGAACCTGTATAGGATCTCGCAAGCATCCTACCCTTATTTATGTGGGCCCTTTCACCCCCACGGGTTTAGTCAACCCTCCAGAGGCTTCACCAAGTTTCTCAGTAGATTTCCACCTCCCAGTTCACTTAACATTCAACCTCAGCCTAGTATCTTATGCATTAACTAGGATCTCAAATGAGGATTGACAACGGAAATTATCCACGCGCCCATACACGCAAATAATTCAATTGCCAATTCTCATAAGCTTCCTATGGTTGTCACTCCACAATAATCATACACTCATTAATCCTATCCAATTCCAAGTCACATTCATATCTGTCCTAGGGTGGGATGGTGCTCACAAAACACATTGGAAAGCTTAGTTTGACTCCCCGCAAGTAGGCGAGCTGCCTTCAGGTCAAAACTAACTTCCAAAACTCAATTTCAAACCATGGCCGAACCCCTTCACCATCCACCCGAGGAATTCCAAAAAATACTCAACACTGTGCAAAGTCTCAAATCTGTCGCTGCCTTGTTGACCGGACAGACTATGCTTACAAGTAACAGTAGGATTTCCAAAGATAACACCCTTCGGAAGCTATCCGTGTGCCCATACACACGGATAATCCGTCGGATGCCATCACGGGTATCCTTTCCACAATCAGTATATCATAACAAGAGCAAACCAACTAACCAATTAATCAATTCTTCCATAACAAATCTGGATAAAACCTAAGGTGGGATGATTGGTCACAATAACCTCTGAATCCCAAGATTGTCTCTTCACAGTCAAATCTTGCTTCCAGAATCAACAACAATCAACCGCCGAAGCCCCCCATCATCCACCTTGGTCATCGTAAAAAATCCACTTATTGTGCAACATACAGTGTCTTCGGCAGGGTCGTTGGTGGATTGAAGCCTGCTAAATATCCAAAATGAACTAGAAATAGGTCTCTATCGGTAGGGTGGTCGGTGAACTGAAAGGTTTTTGTGAAGTCTCAGGGGGTTCGGCGGAGTGGTCGGTGTACCTAAGCCTGCCAAACTCCAATTTTGGCCTATAATCACGTCTCTGTCGGCAGGGTGGTCAGTGACCCAAGCCTGCTGACCGGGCAATTTTCTCGGTTTCTCAGCTTCGACGTATGGTTAGTGTTTTGATCATATCTTCCTAAATACTAATCGGAATTGGTTCAAACTTGTTTTGGGGTGTGCCTAGCTAACAGGGGAAGCATAATAAAATATAAAATAAGTTATTTAAAATACTGAGATAGGTACGGATCTTGATGATTCAGATCTATAGAGTTTCTATGGTTTTCTGAGTTTGTAATCTAAATTTCAGGGTACCAAATCTGGTCTAAACATCATAAATCCATGTCCACAACTCCGAAAACATGAACAAACATAAAATGCGTCATTTAAAAACATTACTATGAGAACCCAATCATCTAATCATTGATAGATACAATAATCGTCCAAAACAGAAAAGTTTGCGATATTGATTTCGATAAGAGGATCATACTGAGAATTTACTTACAGCGTGTGCTCCGATATGTGATGCTAACCCGGTTATCTTCCTTCCTCACCTTTCTTCTTCCCTCTTCTTCTTCCTCTTCCTCTTTTTCCCCAAGGATTGTGACGGCTAGGGTTTGGTTCTCCCTTTCTCATTCTCTTAAACACCAAGACCCTATCTTACCTTCTCAAAAACACTATTCACGTCACTATTCATTGACCCCTTTTTTTAACTTCTAAAACCTCTTAATTTTACCTCTTTACCCTTTCTTAACTCTCCACACACCTAACCAATGGATAAGGTAACTTCTCCACTAAGATTTCTCCCCAAAACTTACTAATCTACCCTTGTTTCCATACATGATTCTCACGCCCAATTCGAATCTCAACCTAAATCAATTTTGTTTAATTCTTCCATAACCTCTATATTTCTACTAAGTTTTTCTTATTATCCGGATTTCCTTTTAATTACAATTTTATATTATAAAGTTACCCTTATTGATTAAGATCATTCTTAGATAGACTAATATGAATTTCTATATATGTATATTGGTTTGTATTTCCAGCTCATGCTCAATTAATCAATTTAATAAATCTCAAATTAACTTTAAATAATTAATTACTGGGTTAGGGTCACTACAGCGTCATCCTTGACACTTAACTACTACTGTTTCAGATTTCAAAATTTCTTTTGAAATCCGAGGTCTTTTTATTGATCTCCTAAGCTCATTTGAAGACATTTTCCTTCATTCACCCCTTGAGCTCTTCAACCACCCTTCTCCGAGCTCCGACCAACCTCCAATCTCCAATCACCTTCTCCGATCCGACCACCCTCCAGTAATCTTCGGTAACCCTCCGGCCTCCAACAACCCTCCAGTGACCCGTTACTTTTTCGGTCGTCTTCTTCGGCGACCTTTGTAAGTTTTTACTATTACGATTTTATTGTTCATGTAAAAACATTGTTTGTATTTTATTGTTTGTATATTACTGTTTATATTTCACTGTAGTATTGTACTTTTATGTATTGAATAAAATACTGGTATTTTATTGTTCAAATATACAATCCTGCATTGTTATGGTATTAGAGCCATAAATCATCATTTGATTTGTGAATGCGGCCCTGGGCTCCGCATTGACCCCAGCTTGCCTGCTATAAGCCTCTCTCCTTGGAGTGACCTACCGGCTTATAGACCTCACCAATCAATGATGACAGCTTAATTTAATGCTTAAGCATGTCTGTTTAATTATTGCCTATTACTATTATTTTATCAGCATGTGATTGTTTAGTTTATATATAATAATTAAAAGGTTTAAGATATGTTTTATCCTATCTACTACTCTTTAGTATTTAGTATCTCTACTAATTTATAATAGGATGGCAGAAGAGATGAGGTATTCACACATTTTTCTGTTCTTAGTACTAAATCAATCACATATAACTCTTAATTTCTCATTAAACACATATATAATCGGAAAAGAAGATCAACATGCTTATACATAATACAAATCATCTGGGCATTCATATATTATGCAAATTTAATCATTAAAAGTCTTACAAGGCTAATCCCCCTTAGGTCTTAGACTTTCATACTATAATCCAAAGTCTTAATAGGGAAAAATTTAGGTATAGGGGTTCAAATTTATGGAAACACATTTCCAGTACCTGGGAACATAATAAATATCTTAGTTTTCATGTTGTATAGGTTTCCAACCTTCAAACTACGGAAAAAGGCTATCGACGGGGTAGAGGTATACCGAAATTTCTTGAAGTGTGCAAAAGTCCCCCAAATTTTACTGGTAGGTCAGGGTATCTAATTAGGATATTTTCACAAAAAATATAAATATGTGCATATGATGTTGGCAGGGCAGCGGTATACCGTTGGCTGTTGGCAGCTTGGCCCGAGAGCAGGCCCGTGTCTTATGTGTATCTGTAGGGTTAGCAGTATACCGCTAGGGTGTTTTTGGTAATTTTGGTTTGAGATTTCTCCCAGGGGTCTATTAACACCCATTTAAGCTTCGAATTAGTATTTTTCCCTCATAATATATTTTATATTGATTTAATCATCTTTCTTGGGATTTACGTCCCAGTATTTCTGGTTTTAGACTTGTGTTATATTAATCAGGCTATTTCCATAATTTTAATTGGATTCTTTCTGGGTTTTACTTATACAAACATGGGGAATGGATTAACATAACTCATTCAAGAATTCCTCCATGCCATAACACTAGGCTGGAAGTAAATACACAAGACAATAAAGGAAAACTCACATGTGTTCTGTTGTAGATTTCTTCTTGATGTTGATTCTTCTTTTTTCTCAGTTTTTAATCTTCTTCTAATCCCTCTTGGGGTTTTCCACGAAATTATTTGATTTATTAGGTTAGATTTACACAATTAGCTTGTTTTTATAATAATTTAAAAGTTTTAATTGTATTAGGATAGTTATCTAGTATTTAGTAGTTATCTAGACTTCTATTCTAACTATAACTTGTATTTTAATCCCCCTACTAATTAGTCACAAAATTGGACATTAATATATTATGTTTTAACTCTTTTGGGCCCTATGGGAACTACTTAAACCATTAAGTTTAATTAATTAAACCCATAACTATTTATTTAAGCCAATACTACTTAATGTAAACCTAATTCCTTTATTTAGGTACATTACCTATTACTAATTACTAGATTAATTATATTAAGCCTATATATCTTTAAATATAAATTTATATTTACAAATTTTAAGTTAGTCATAATTATAGCCTTGTCAAATTACCAATTTGCTCTTATCCTAAAATTTCTTTTCTAGTCCTATTTTTCAGACTTTTCCAACTTACCTGATAAGGAATTGAGTATTAGAGTCATTTGTTAAATTGACAAGCAACTTATGTTCAATTGTTTCTCAATATATAATGATTTGATATGATAAAATCTATATCTGTGTGCTTTCTGCTTTATTTCATATTAGAAATTATGTTTTTTCCTCTTTCTCTCATATTGTTGTCTTCAATGACTAGATCTATCTTCTATTTTATTTGTTACTACTTGGCTATTAGAAGGTGGCATTTGTTAGATTTTTTTTTCGAAACTCATATTTACATTTCCTTTCTTTTGTCTACATTTATTTTCAAAAATAAAATTTTTTTTTTGAATCTACTATTTTCAATTTTGGGTCTTAATGATTCAACTGTCAATGCTTGATTTTTGTTTTTTAATTTTATCTTTTTATGATGAAAGCTGTTACAATTTTTGGTTTAAGTAGTAATTTACAATCTTCAATGTTTGAATATTGATGGCAGGTTGTAATGCATACAAGAAAAATATCAGACTATAGGGGAATCAGTATTGAACGTTACATACTTAAATGTAATCACCCAGGTTGGGTGGACCCTTGGTTGATCGGGGTAAATGGTGTCGCCACCATCCATTGGGTTAAGGTGTGAATTGTCACCTATAAATGGGTCAATTAATCTCAAAATGGAACCTAAAAGTAAGATTTAAATAATGGTCTAACCAGAATAAGCTGGAAGGTTTAATTAGGAGAGTGGGAAGGTGTTAAGCACCCACTCTCCTTCGGTTCAACCAATTACTTGGTCTAAGTTCATTTGGCCAATTAAGAAAAATTAAAAAAAAATAATTCACAAAAAAGAAAAATTTTAAATCCTAAACTAACCCTAACAACTAAACTTAAGGAAAGATCGGTTATAGCATGCTTCACAATCAATTGAAACAAAGAGAACCAATGCAACTTGTTCACCACAGCTAGTAGATCAACTAAATCGTTGATTCTCTTCATGACTAGATTAAATGGGAGATGCACTACATGGTTTACCGTCATCAAGCTTTTGTAAATAAATAAATAAATAAATAAAAGAAATACTAACACAAAAACCTCCCGTCTTCTTATCCGGAGAAGACCAAAATCCTCCTGCCAAACCCTCCCGTCTTCTCTCAGTCCCAATCCCAGGGAATTACGGCATCCAACTCGTCCATATAACCTTCAATGAAATGTGAAGGTGGATGGAGAAATGCTCTCTCTCTCTCTCTACACGTTGATGCTTTTTTTTTTCTTTCACATATCCAAGTCTACTGTAATGTTACTGAAGTCTTAGTAATTTCCTTGAAGATAAATTTTCTATCTTCTCTTTTCGAAGTACTTTCACATATCCAAGTCTACCATGTTGAAGCAGAATTTTCTAGCTATCTTTTCTTTCCGAAGTTCTAGTTAGTTAAATTTGTACATATAGCTATCTTTTCTTTACGAAGTTCTTGTTAGTTAAATTTGTACATATATTGGAGGACAAAGAAAACCTTGGATAACCCAAAAAAAAAAAAAAAGAAAGCTTTGGACTGTTAAGTGTTCATCTAGAGAGAGAGAAAGGCAACCAACAAGACCCGGCAGAGGAACGAAGAATCCTTTTCTTTTTCCGTTACAGGATGCAACGTCCCGCTGATAAAATTCCTGAGTTGTTCCAGCTTTACGTTCTCTGACAGTCAATCACTAATGGGTAGAGAAATTTGATTGAGCTTCTAGAACAGATAATTATTATTATTATTATTATTATTTTTTAATCTTTTTTGTTGAAGTTCTTAATATGAATTTGTTTTGGTACTAACTAGTTTTTGTTTATGAGCGTTTGAATTTGAAATTTCCAGGGAAAACATAGCATACCCGCTTTTTAAATCTGTATTTCTTGGTGAGCAAGTCCATTGTAAGATCTTACCAAAAAAAAAGTCCTTTGAAAGATCAAGTCTACATTCAAAATTTCCATGGAATGCCATCTCTTCATAAAGATAAAAAATTGATGAGATGTGTTGTCCCTGTTTTGTGTTCTCTGAGAATATGAAAAGGATTAATAATCTGTATTTTTAAGGTATTTTATTTCCAAATTTTAAAATCCTAAACCTCGCGAGAGAACGGCGAGGAACAAATCCTCTCCGTCACTTTATTTTTTTCTTTAATTGTTTTTATTTATTTATTATTATTTTTAATTAATAATCCTAATCTAATCTTCTAGAAAATATGAAAACTAATCCTATTTTAATCAAACACATTTTTTTATATTTTATAATTATCCACTTAATTCCTGTTTTATTTAAAATATATAAAAATATTTATCAAAGACCAAAACTACCCTTCTCGTCATCAATTTTAGAATTTGACCAAATTACAGTCATTTGAAGGATTTTGCACGAAAAGGTTAAACTGGAGTGGAAATATTTCTCCAATATCCAAAAGTAATAAATTAGACCCAAAACGGCATTGGAAGCAAAATGGTCATTTTCCCCTAGGATCTCAATACTTGCCACTAGTATACCTGTTGGAATGCAATTTCAACCTAAAATTCATATTAATATCAAAATTAGATTTCAGCGGGCGATGAATCGAGTGTGATCAACTGAGTGTATTTTGGTAATTTCATCGATTTTGATGATTTCGATGAGAATTTTGGCTCAAATGGATTTGGAATTGAGGGTGACGATACGAAATGAAAAGATGCCAAGCATAAGCCTCCAGAAGCTAGAAAGATCAAAGAAATCATTGTTGTGCAAATTGGGGTGTCTACAACTGCCCCTCTTTGTCAAAATCGCAAGCAATGAATGACAAAGACAAGACATAACCCCAATTTGTATGGTTCACAAAGAGATTTTAATAAAATCAAATAAATCATCACATACTAAACTTCCAAGAGGATTTTTTTTTAGAGATAGTGAGATGAATGCTTGCCTTTGTAGAAATACAAAGCAAATTAATTAATTGACCTGGGACTAAGCCTTTGCCAAAACCATGAAAAGTGATTTAAATCTTTTACGAGGCCTAAAGATTGAAAACTGCTCAAAATTATTTTGGTAAATATTTTTTGGGAAATTCAATATATGAAAAATAAATTTGATCTCAGGCAATATCTAACTCATGAACTTAGAAATGTGAAGATTACGGGTTAAGTCTAATCTTTACTGAGCCACCTCAAAGGATTGGACATGTCGCAACCTGATTTGATTTCTTTCGCATGACTCTTTGAGACCAAGTCTATATATGAGACAAGATCTGTAGGAAGACAAAAGTGATTTTGACTCATCTAACTAACCATTACAAATGCGTTTCTTGTTCTTCTCGTCCTTTCCTTCACCTTCAAGTTTTTATTTGTTTCAATCCTCCTTTGGGAATTTGTTTCTTTTTATCAACTTGGAATGACCTTCACTGGGAATAAATTGACGATTTCTTTTCAGCATGTCCCACTGAAAGTACGATGATATTTTTACCGCTTCACTGAGGATTGTGCATTTTCATCTTGATCTCTTTTCTTACATCTTGCGTCCTGTGATACGTCAAAAAGTGAAGAAAAACAAGAATAGAAACACATTTTCATGGATTAAAAAACATGAAAGTGCAATTGTTTTTTCACATGAATATGATCAAGATAATTAAAATAACTTTTAGAGGATGAACTCCAAGAATCAAATGCAATAACCAAATATTTAAAAACTTTCCTCAATTCGTCAGAGTCTTTTAAGCTCACTCTCAATGATTATCAAAGATATTAAAATCTTCTTGAGTCTTGGGAATTTAAAAAAATGACTAGCCTGGACAAATCATGAATGCCAGAGAAGATAACAGACCAAGCTGCTTAAAATAATAATGCTGACAAAGTAACTGCTTCTACTTGATTGATCCATTTCATTCTACTAGGGATGAATTGAAATAATTATTTTCTTCTTGTCACAAATACCAGAATATACTCAACTCAGGTTGTTCACCATGGTAATTGACTTTTGATCTTATTCCTCTCTCTCTCTCTCTCTCTCTCTCTCTCTCTCTCTCTCTCTTTTCCCTTTTCTGTTCTTTCTTTTCTGTCTTTCTTTTTTTTTTTTCCCATTTTGCTTCAGATGCTTCTCCCAAGCTTGTAGATTCCAGATTCCACATCATTTTTGTCTACTAATGATCGTTTAGATTTTTCTACTGTACATGCACCATTTGATTCTATATGGCTAGCTCTCTTGCTTGTAATGCATCTTCAGAGGTCACGATGTCAATTCAAGCAGTACATTCCATCATTATCCCTCAATACCAGATTCATATCTTGCATCACTAGATATCACCTTGATAAAAAAGGACTTAAAAGTAGGACAAAATGAAGGATGGGTTTATTGTTTACGAAGGAAAGTTATAAGGCTCAAAAGAAATCTTTTGCTAAAATAGGTTAACCGGGTCATGCACAAGTTAAGAGATTGTTTCTTTTTGACGATTTGGATTTGTGAACTGCCCCAATTACAAATATTTATAGCTTTTCTTCCAATTCTTGATTTCTTTTCTCTCTCTCTCTCTCTCTCTCTCTCTCTCTCTCTCTTGTGAATTTCATTTCCCCTTTTTCACTTTCGAATTCCAACACTTGTTTCTCTGCTTTAGGAATTTGTCAATTGCTCCAAATAATTACCTTTTGAATTTTGGTCTTTGCCCTAATTTGGGGTGCTAGTCCCGGTTTGAGTTAATGAAAAGAAATATAAGGCTCAAAAGGTCTGACTAGGGATTTCAGTATTCAAGGTTCTGAAGAAAGATGGCCTCTGATAATTTCAAAGCAATATTTAGTTCATACAAAATACATCTTTTCAAATTCTGAATCAACGAGTTCAGGAAAATCTCCACATATGTTTGAAGTATGCAAACTCCATTGGAATACCTTACTGATGTTATAAAACCTTCACGACACACCCTGAATTTCTAAAGAATCATCGGGTGTGATAAAATAGAATCACCCCTTTCATAAGTTGCGACACCTTCTCTTGTTGCAAGCTTCGACCATATGACTTTGTGATATCCATAGACACTCAAATCAAATATGCATTTTTTCACAGTTAAGATTCTAGTGCTCTCCTTGGCTTTTGTTGAGCCGACTTCCATGTAACATTTTAATCAAGCAACAAGGTCTATCCATTCCAATCACATCATTGATAAGGCCAGTTAGTGACTTTACATCAATTTCCCTTTTATCTTGAAGATCGTGTAACTTTTGATTTTCATTTTTTATGGGTCACTTTGAGTTCTAGAGTTTATAGATTCAATTTTTCCAGTGTTTGACTGTGCATTACTTCTCATAGTATTTCACTATGAAAAGTACCTTAATTATCAAGAGCATATTGATATGAAGTGAACCATGATTTTTTTTTGTTTTTTTTAAATTTGAATTTGAAACAAAATGCAACTAAAACCGAAAGCAAGACCAAGTCAATTATGTTGACCAATCCAGTTTTAACTACTAATTGGGATTTCAAAATTAGCTTAATAAATTGTGTTTATTTTATTTATTTAATTTTTGGCTATTATTATTGATAAATAAAATTTGGGTTGCCCACTAAATTACTATTTTACCATTTGGTTTCCAATTTATTGTTTTAAAAGTTTAGGTTCTCACAATCTACTCTTGGTCTTGGATCCGTGGGTTTGAGTCCCTAAAGTGGTTGTAAATAGATTGGGCAATTGAGACCCATGGGTTGAAAGTCCCTAGAGCCATGTTGTACACATGGAGCGTCTGAGATAGTCTCATCCAGTTGGCGGATATAAAATGGATGCAAGAGACATGATTGCTCGCCTTATAATGCAAGGATCAAAGGTTTGGCTACTGGAGGGTATCCATAATCCAAGTAGATTTGACATGGTGTATGTCTTGGGGGCTCGATACTGCCTACACATCATGTATTTCATTCATATTATTTTCTTATTTATTTTATAATAATTCATTCATCTCTCATTCATGTCATTACATTATTCTGGAATTATCAAGTGTTCGTACAATTATTATAATGCTTGTGGGCTATTTCAAGATGATAACCCTGTTGTCTGTTGTGTGTTTGGGTGGTGTTATGTGCATGGTCATAAGGGTTTTGTAATGACTGGTTTTCGCGCAGTCACACATTTTATACAAAACATTTCTGGAAAGCAGCATTAGGGCTTGTCTAATGGTGGCATGAGTTCGAGAGGATGCTTGGACTCAAGTTGGATTTTATCATTTATTTTTTTTATTTATTTTCTAAAGAGTAGGGATTTATTTTAGATTTTATTTTGAATTCCTTGGTTTAAAGGAAGGGATTTGTTATCATTTAATTGATGTTCAAAGACTTATGCTAGTTTTGGACAATAATATGATTTATTTTTAATATTATTGTTGTTTAAGCATTTATAGTTGTTGTATCATTGGCCTACACTCTCGATGATTATAGGGAGTTGCACCTCGGGATTCATATGGCTCATTAAGATAAGTGGTTTTAGTTTGGGATGTGACACAATCTCCCTTCTAGGTGGTAAACTCGGTATGTCCCGAAAGGCATCTTCAAACTAGCATACCACTAGGATATGATCCTTATTAACCACAACTCCATAACTTCTAACTGATTCACTATCCCAACTTGAAGTCATTTGATTCTCACAATGGGACCACTAGAAACTATAAATAAAATGATACAATCATTGCAGTCTAACTGCACATGTTACACAACCAACCAATCCATTTCCTTCACGTTCAACACTATTAGATCAACAAGAACTTTTGCTTTGTTTGTGTAACATCCTGATCCAAAATTTACATAAGAGATGATTGAATTTGATGAACTAATTAATTTAATTGGATAATTCACCTAGGCAATACACATGATCACTAAGGCTTAGTAGACTGGGCTTAGAAGGCTTAAGTAGGCAAAGAGGGTAATTTGACTGTTATTAGGGTTAAGTGTGGTTCTTAAGGTCCAAGACTGTCATGGGTTACTTTAAGGAACTTAATAAAGTTTTAATTAGTAATTTAAGAGCCCAAATATTAAGTGAAATTCTTGAAAAATAATTAAGAAAAAGTTACAACCAACTCCCAGATAACTAAGGAACCCTAATAAAACCTAAAAGCTTAGACTTTTAATATATAATGAACGTAGGGTTTATAATCATCATAACTTGCTAATATTTGTGGGGATCTCACGGAGAACACTTGTGGTTGCCCAAAACTCCTAGAAAGAAGAAGAAGAAGAGAAAAAGCTAAGATCAAGTGGTGTTAACCCAGGAATATCAGAAAAACCTAGATGTTAGTACACTTTCCTTGTTTCTTCTTCATGCAAAACTTCTCAATCATGCTTAGTGTTGTTTGATCTATGTGTGATTATGATAGCATGCTTCCATGATGATTTAGTGTATATAATTGATTATTTGTGGTGATGATCATGCCAGTATCTTTGTTCTTATGATTATATCTGTTTATATTCAAGTTTCATGAAGTAAATGTGATCTTGTGATTAGATCATGATTTAATAATGTTTCATGCATGGGTTTTGTGTGTTTCCATGTTTCCATGTCTTTCATATAGATTGGACCTGAGATGGGATAAGAAAGCATTGGAAAAGAGTACGTTTTTTTGGAAAAGTTACTTATTGACGGCAGCTTGGTTGGTGGACCGACCGGTGCCTGACGATGACCCTCGGGTGGATCGAACTATCCATTGACGGGATTGTCGACCAAAGACCTGTATTAGAGTTTGGCCCCCGACCATGTGGGCCAATGAATTCACTGACCATGTATAAATGTGTTATGTTTTTTAGGATTTCATTTTACAAATAGCCTCATGGAGTGTTTGTAAGTTGAGTTCCTAAATTTTCCCCAACTTGACCTTGGTCGATAGATCTACCAATCCACTGATGGCTGTTGATTTTTCAGATAATTTATGGTTTTGTTTATTTATTTAATTTGAGGGCCTGTAATGGTTGGTGCATGACCTGGGTTGGTTGTGTTGATCTATTTGCCTCCTAATGGTAGCTAACATGGAAGGTTTATATGAATATAAAAGTAATTGATTTATATTGTCAGATATGTATGTTTATCTATGTTTTGGACAATGGTGGTATTTTTCTTGAGATGGCCTAGACGTAAGGGTGATGATCTTGGGTTAATAATGCCGTACAAGGCATGAACACTATGGTAGTACCAGTCTTGAGTGGCCCAGCCACAAGGGTGATGTCCTTAGGTTAAGATACTGTTATGCATTGTGTATGTGTAGTTGACACCGGAAGCCATGATGGGGTTCATGGAGAGTATGTAGATACTAGTGGTCTTGGATCCTTGGGTTTGAGTCCCCAAGGAGATTGTGAAATAGACTGGGCAATTAAGACCCATGGGTTAAAAGTCTCTAGAGCCATGAGGTACACATGGAGTGCTGGAGAAAGTCTCATGTAGTAACGCTGACCCTACCTTTTAATTTAATGATTAAATAGTAGTTAATCCTATTTAAAAACCTTAGGTGCAATGGGCTTGGACCCTACACCTCAACATTAGATTGAATTTGGATTGGTTGAATAGCCCATTAGATATGAAGGGAGGACGATAAGGTAATTTTACATATCGTTTTGAATTAAGGAAATGGATAAGAGACTTTCCCCAATAACCCACGTTGCTTCCATAGTGCAGAAGGAAAATTGTCAGTTTTGTCTCACACGACCAAAAGAAGAGAAGAGAGAAAATCTGGGTTAGGGCAAGGAAGAGAAATGAAGGAGAAGAAGGAATAGCCAGAAGGAAGAAGATTTCCACTTTCACGCCCCAAATCCGAAATATAGGATCTCGAGGATTCCAAGAGAATAACATTCGGATCCACCACGTGGAAATGGATATCTAGCCACATCCTGGTTAAATCAGAGTCTCAACAATAGTAATGTCAATGGCGGAAGTCTCAAATTAAAAACCAACTACAGCTCAACCAAAACAAAGTTGAGCATCAACCCACAAATAAAGTGATCGAAGTTTAAAGGATCTCTATTACAATTTCTGCCCACATGGGGTCAAACCAAAGTAATAAAACTGAAATAAATTAAAGTTTCACAGTCTATGGATTAAAAACATCTTAAACACAAGAGCATCTCCTCTCCAGCTAGCCAGGTCAGACGAACTAATTACCTGTAGAGTTAAGGGTCAGCCGAAGCCTAGTAGAGAAACCAACACAGTTACAATAATTACTTTTATGCATACATAACAATAAGGTTCATTGCATGCATTTCAATCATCATGTAATAGCACAGTCATATGTGTAGCATGTTTATCATCATACTAAACTAACATAGTAAGTATATCACTTTTAACATAGCAATCGTTTTTCACATTAAAGCCATACAAACAATCATATCATATCAAGTTAATTGTTCACATGGTCCCACCATGATAAATCACAGGGTACACATGATCCCATCATGCATTCAACCCAATCTTCATAGTCCCACTATGAATCCAAACATATCCTACGTGATCCCATCATGCACATCACATTAACAGCATAGTCCCACTATGCCTAACCAAAACACATAGTCCCACTATGTACACAAACAAACATCCACATGGTCCCACCATGCTACGACCAACATCCACAAGTCCCACCTTGCTACGACCAATACGACCCAATCTCAAGCACAAACAAGTCAAGCAAGTTACAATGGAAATGCACTACAATCACTTCAATCAAACATGTGCAATGATCAATGCAATGTGGTATGATGCAATTATGAAATGAGGATGATGTACAATGCAATCCAGGGTAATTAGGCCTAGCCTAATCACATGCTCATTCAATCATACGACCATTCAATCCATTCTTTAAGGGACATGCACCCATGGTAGAATACACCATTCCATTCTTTAAAGGACTTTCACCTCACGGAAGAATGCACCAGTACCTTATTCTTTAAGGGACTTTCACCTCACGGAAGAACACACCAGTAGATCTAACCAGTCCTTAAGGGACTTTCACCCATTGTAGAAACACACCACTATACAGTACCATTCCTTAAGGGACATTCACCCATGGTGGAAACACACCATTTCACATAACATAGTCAATCAGTGGAAACTCCCAGTGAATACTCCCAGCACCACTCTCAACCATATAGTCAGTACCTAGTCAATCCCATTGACTACCAGTGGATACTCCAAGCACCACTCACAAACCATACAGTGGATGCTCCCAGCATCTCATATTATATGAATACAAAAAATCATTTTGCAGTGAATCTAACCTTACATTTATGTTGCAATCATCAATTGGGGTTTCCCTATAAATTTTGAAGCCTTTTGTTCTTCGATAGATGCTCAGTATGTACCGAGTGATCTACCGAGGAGTTCGGTCAATGTCTCGGTATGTACCGAGCTTCGGTCGATCTTCCCGAGAGTTTGACGACTCTCGGTAGATGTCTCGGTATGTACCGAGTGACCTATCGAGGTTCTCGGTCGATGCCTCGGTATGTACCGAGCTTCGGTTGATCATCCTAAGAGTTTGATGACTCTCGGTAGATGTCTCGGTATGTACCGAGTGACCTACCGATCGAGGTTCTCAGTCGATGCCTCGGTATGTACCGAGGGACCCACCGAACGTACAATTCATCCCAGATTTCAGTTTTACTTCTAGGGTTTCGTGCCTATGATCCAGAATACATTTTTCTAAGTTTCTAAACTTTAATTTTTCAGTCTCTAACTATTGTACTAATGATCAATATTTATTATATCGAAACTTAGTTTATGTAAACAGATTTAGACTACAAAATCAATCAAAATAATAACCTAGATCTCAGAAATCATATATAACTCATATGAACATGTAAGATCATCCAAAAACACTACAAACATAGTTTTAGGCATGTTGATTAAACAAACAATCTATATGGTATTCAATCAATTCTCATGCTACTAGATTTCTAATCTAAACATGTTTTAATCCATTGATCATGCCTCAAAGCCTATATCTATAGCATTGAAACAATACGTAAAGGTATTTACCGTAAGATCAAAGGAATCCCTACCTCTCGGCCTAGTAGTAGCAGTCCCTATCCTCATCTTGCTTCTCCTACCCCTTTAGATGTTGCCTCATCAATGTTCTCTTTCTTTTGTCCCCTTCCTCTAGCCAGTCATCCTCGTCCTCACTCTCTTCATGCCCGTCATAACCAACCTCTTCCTCATCTTCACTTTCTTCCTTCTTACACTTCCTAGGTCTCTTCCTATTGCCGGAAACTCTTCTCTTTTCTTCTCTTTCTCTCTTTTCAGTTTCCCTAGCCTTCTTCCTACAATATGTTTTTTCTCTATTTCTCCATTAATTTTTCTTTTTCTTTCTTCCCTCTTGGTCTCCTCATTTTTTCTCCTCCTGCAGAAACTAGACCTGAACTCTCCATTTTCTTCCTCTGTTTCGGACGTACAACTAGGGAGAATCGTTTCTCTCTATCCTAGTTTATTTGAACTCAATCTAGTTGAGTTTATTTGAATTCGAATTTATTAGTTTAATTTTCAAATAGTAGAGAATCAGTCATATGATTGTTTTAGTCAGTTTATTTCCTTAATTAACCTTACTTTAATTATAATTACCAGTTTAAGTCCTATTGGACTTTTAATTGGGTTTTTGGGCCCAGTTCAGCTATATAAGTGTTAAAGCCCAATTAGATTAGATGTCCAGCCCAATGTACTTAATTCTTAATTAATTATATGATTGTTCCAATAGTTTTCCTTAATTCTTAATTAGTCCAATTCTACCTTGCATCTTTCATTAAATTCCTAGTGTGTAATTATTAGATTAATTAATAATTTAATCTATAATTTTCCAGTTGAGTTCGGGTCACTACATCCACCATCTACAGTGCAGAGAATCAAAGCTAAGAGAGGTAGGGATTCTCCACTGAGTTTATAGTAAGTATCTTCAAAGTTTTTCAATAATGCTATAGATACTATGTTAGGGTTCATTGCATGATTGAATGGTATGAATCTTACATGTATGATTCCATGCTAACTCTTGGTTTTGTTTAGGAATATTTAGATCTGAAATTCTTTTAACATATATGAAGTGTAATGAGATGTTTATGATGAAATAGTGATTAAGCATGATTTCTAATAGGATCTGCATCTAGAATGAATGATGGATCTTGATTAATTAAGTGCGTTGTTTGAATCTAATATGGTTCTGTGATTATGTTTACATTAGATTTCTATTGAACACTTAGAAGCATAAAAATGTATTTTTATGATGATGGGCACGAAACCCTAGGAGAAAATCAAATTCTGGGCTGAACTATACGTTCAATAGGTCACTCGGTACATACCGAGACATCGACCGAACCAGTCGGTAGGTCCATCAGTACGTACTGAGCCATCTACCAAGCAAGTGAAACTTGCGGGATAATGTACCGAAGCTCGGTACATACCGAGACACTCGGTAGGTCACTCAGTATATACCGAGAGTTATCCAACTCTCTGGATGATTGACCGAAGCTAGGTACATGCCGAGACATCCACTAAACCACTCGGTAGGTCACTTAGTACATACGGGGCATCTACCAAAGCCTAAAAGACTTCAAAGTTTATGGGAAAACCCCAATTGATGTTTTAAACATGAATGTAAGGTTAATTTCACTGCAAAATGATTGATTATGTATGTGGTGAGTGGAACTGGGAGTATCTGCTAGTTATCAGTATGACTGATTATGATGTGTGATTGTGTATGGTTTGTGAGTGGTTCTGAGAGTATCCACTGAAAGAAAACATGGTTTATATCTTTTTATGGTTTATCACAACAAGCACAACAAGGGGATAAGCTTAGTAGTCGTTTACATAATTGTGCTGCAGTAGGGAGATTGTCACATCCCAATCTAAGTAGTGCCCTTAGAAATCCTTAGAAGGGTTCATGTAACTCTCACCCCTATCTCTAGAGGTGGCTAAGCAGTAGAGAATATAAGCATAATCCGTAATAGTTCTAATAAATAATAATAAAATTTACATTAGACTAATTTAGTTATATGAGTTCAATTAATTACAATAAAAAACATGTAGACATTTACCCAACTATTCCCAACTAACTAAACTCTCTGATTGATAATCTAGGACCTGAAATAGTAAACAATATATGTAAGCTGAAAGCTCATATGAGTAACCCCTTTAAAGTCAGGATATTTACTCATAAATACATTTTACAATAAAATAAGTAAATATCATATAATAAATGAAGAAATAATGAAGAATGTCTCACATATACATAAGTACACACCACACAATGCAATTCTCTCCCAAGCTCACAGGGTCAATCACAATGCATGCAATTCCTCTTAACTAATCAACTATGTGATGCAGAGTCAAGTTCTTCACACACAAGTTCATACACGAGAAAATGATATGTATGCTATTTAGCATTCATATAGTGTATGTCTGATGTTTCAAAATGAGAACACCTCGCAAGTGCACGAGTTATATCGTAGCTCGGCAAGTACAAGGGTATCGTACCCAAGAGATTGAGATGATTGACTTGTTTAAGTCACTTGACAACTAATTAGTCCAAAATAGGGTTTGGTTGATTTAATAAAACT
>JAUPMG010000013.1:5047148-5066757 GCA_031762675.1 Pachysandra terminalis | reverse complement strand
GAAAGGTTGAGAAGGATATGATGGAATTCCGAAAAGCGTAAGATCAAAGGGCTAAGAGCACTTTCATACCTGCACATTTTAGAAGCAACTTGACTGGTGCTCAAAAGAGGCAAAGAACACAAGGACCTACCAGCACCTCAGCACTTTAGACCCCGGTCATCAGATGCTTCAATTGTGGCCGGTTGGGACCCCATATCAGGGACTGTAGATTGCCGAAGAACCCCTGACAGCAGCAGCAATTTTTGCCAAGACCACACTACCAACAGAACCCTAGACCGGTACAACATCGAACTCGCCCGAAAGGAGCTAAGAACAGAGAACCATAGCAGCAACCGACTCAGCCGAGCAAGGTCTTTGCCTTGAAGTCACAACCAAATGAAGTTATGGAAGGTGCGATCTATGTCTTTCATGTCATAGCCATGGTTCTTTTCGACACGGGAGCGTCCCACTCTTTTATAGACCTTTCACTTGTAAATTGTCTTGATTTACCTTTGAAAGAGTTAGAGAATAGTCTTGTTGTGAGCAACCCGATTGGTGAATCACACTTGGTGATCAAGATGTCTTGTTGCATGAGCATGCATTCGTACATTAATAATCTGATCATTCATCTCATTATCTGCATATTTGCCATGTTTAAGTATTGGTTTTATGTTATATATTTGTATATCGGTGTATACCCTATTTCTGGTTAAGATTGTTGCTTAATTGACTTTACTTACTTGGCTAAGTGTAGCTGACGTCTTATGACAACCATTTCAGGTAATTTAGATGAGGAAATTAATGAATTTGGAGAGCAAGATGAATCGCTTTGTTGTGAACATGCTGGAATTAGTCAAGGCTTGGAGTGATTTCTACGTGAAGTTTTGGCACCAAATTTATCATTTTATTTCATAGATTAGATACTATGTACAGGATTAGAGATTTGGATTTTTACTTGAAATAGGACTTTAATATTTTCTTTTCCATTGCAGATTTATTCTTTGTTATGAATGTAATAGGTAGGTTATCTTTTAGTTATTTTCAAATAAATTAGATTCTTTTGAAGTTTATTAAATTTTTGTTAATTTCAGTTTGATGTTGATTGCCACTCCTGATTCCGATTGGAGTGAGAGCTGTGGCTCGGGCGTAAGGGTTCTTACGAGAATTTCCTTAAGTTTGGGTCGTGACATAATCTCATGACTTTTTAGGTTTTTAATTTAATTGTTTGATGGTTGCATAGTTATGAGGATTATTACAAGAATCGGATTTAACGTTTATAATCAATTTTAATAGAACATACCAGTCATTGTTTTGTGAGGATTGAACCCAAAATATTCTTATTTTCTGTGATTATAAGAATATTGAATATGCAACAATGCTTATTGAAACGATGATTAAGATGGATTTGATAGGCCATGCCTAGGGAAGACTGGTTGTGCTGCAAATTTGTTAGTTAGTGTAGGTGGACAGTTCGTGCCTACTGAAGATGGGCTATAGTTATCACTTATGATAATGTAAATTCTCATTGAGAGAGTTTGATAGTTTATGCCTAGAGAAGACAAGTTGTTTTGCAAACCATAGTATAGAGTGTCTCAAAGGTATCAGTAGGGTGTCGAGTCCATCAAGGAATGGTCTCAAAGCAACGAAGGTATTCGGGAATCAGAAGCAATAGATGGCAGGCCTACCCTAGTTTAGAGTAGTGTAGTGCATACAATTTGTGCTAATCGAAGATAGAAAATGCTTATTCCTTATTATGATACCTTTTGGGTGACATTGTAGTGAGCTTGTAGCCACACAAGTCTGTTTCAAACATTGAATTAATTTCCTGATTTCATGAGATTAACTGTATTGATTAGGATAGAAGGATCATCAATATTCTACCTTTTATCCTATTGAATTAGATTCTTTTAATTTAGTTTAAATTAGTTTTTAAAATTAAATTCACAAATTCCTTCTATTTGTCTACCAATAAATTTAGAATTAATTCTGATAATTTGGTAATTTAAACTCCTTCAGTCATTGAGGTTCGACACCCTCAAAATAGCCCTATCCTACTAGGATTCGTTCTATTGCAAGTGGTATTTTATTATTGGATTGGTTTCCAACCACACTAATACCCACGATATACAAAGCCCAACCTTGATGGTTCCAATCTCTGCCGGATTTGTGTAGCCACAACCCCGTTGAATTAAGATGGTAGAGTTTCGGTTTCAGATCTCTTGGTCTCTAGTATTTCTTGTATAGAGATTCAAATCTCTAACCCTGCAAGGCTCTAACCCAAGGTATCGAATTGTAGAGAGAAAGAAGGAAAATGGGGGAGAGAGAATGAATGGGGAGGGTGGATGCGGACGTCACCTACCATCAACCCCTTATTATTTTTTTATTGTTCTTTTTTTTTTAGATTTTCTTTTTGATAACCAAAGCTAGTGGTTTGTTTACTCGTGAAATATTTTATTTATTTATTTATTTTTTTTAATTTTGTTTATGTTGCAGAAGCAATGACCTATGATAAACTTAGTAAGCTATCCCCTTTTTTGGTTGATATTCAAAAATACTGCATTGTTGACTTATAGTTTTTTTTATGTTGCAGAAACAATGGGTGACTGCGGTATGATGAACTTCAACAATGCTTATTTTTCAAGATTCTTCCATCTCAAGACAAAACTTTTCAAAGATTATGACTTTATCAACAATGGCTATTTTTTAAGATTCCTCCATCTCAAGACGAGGCTTTTCAAATATTATACTGCCATCAACAATGCATATTTTTGAAGATCCTTCTATCTCAAGACAACTTTTCAAATATTATGCCTTTATCAACAATGCTTATTTTTGAAGATTCTTCTATCTCAAGGAAAAATATTATAAAGAACTAAGCTTCTTCATGTAAAGAAGGAACGACTCTTCTTCCATCTCAAGGAAAAATATTATGAAAAAGAATTTTTTTCATGTAAAAAGAAGGAAGGACTCTTCTTCCATCTCAAGGAAAATATTATAAAGGGCGAAACTTCTTCATGTAAAAAAAAAGGAACGACTCTTCTTCAACCTCAAGGCAAAATATTATAAAGAGCGGAGTTTCTTCATGTAAAGAAGGAACGATTTCTTCCATCTCAAGGAAAAATATTATAGAGGGTGAAGCTTCTTCACGTAAAATAAGAAACACCCCTATTTATTCATACTCTGGTGATCAACATATTTTCTCTAAAATGGCCTACTGAGCTTCTTGCTTCCTTATCCTGTTGGTCAATCAGATGTCAAGCGGTCTTTTAATTCAAAGAATGTCAAGCCCAAAGTATGATTCAAAAAATTATATTTCTTGTAATCTTCTTCTTATTCCAAGGACACTCAGCTGGACTCGTCAAGGATCAATAATGACATCAAAATTCAACTTAAGTTATTTATGAATATCCGCTTTCAAATTCGCTGGTTTCACCTGTAACCATGGCTTCACTTTTGAGATTACATGGGTGTGCAACCCTTGCTTGAGTTCGAGTTTACATCCCTTGTTTGCCCTTCAGGACTCTTGAGATTGTTACTCTTACTTGGACCATTAGTGTTCCAGGGTTCACAATGCTTTAATGACATTAGTCAGACACAACATCATCTCTATAAATCTTCAATCTTGCTGAGGCTTTATCAGTGGCTGGTAAATTTTATTATGAAGTCACTTCCTCTGCAAAGGAGCCAACAAGAGGAGTAGACAAGAAAGGGAAACCATATCTTCCTCGAAGCTGTAAATATTTATTTCTTGATTTTCATTTTATCAAAGAAACACCACCCGAAGACCTATTTATTCCTTCCTTCTACGACTTGGTGATGAAGTCACTCCCTTCGCAAAGGAGCATATAGGAGTAGATAAGAAAGGGAAATTATGCCTTCCTCGGAGCTGTTAAAATATATTTATTGTTTTGAATCTTATTAAAGAAGGACCACTAGAAGACCCATTTGCCAGTTCTACGACTTGGGTGTAGTTCTGATTCAAAGGTTCAAAGCCAATATCTTGCAATAAAAGCTACAAAAATATCTTCCTGTCCAAAGTCTACTTACAATCCTTCTGGCATTATTAACTCTCATAAAAATGATCTTCTATGAGGAAGGGGTGTTTGATGGCCTTAATATATCAGATGGTTTGAAAAAGGAAGCATCTTTAATTGAGAACATAATTTCGTCATTTTGAAGAAATTCTTTTTGAGACTTGACATTTGCAGGTTGCCTACTTACTCAAATTGGGATCAAGTTAAACGTAGTTCAGTTTTTTTTTTATCACACAGTTTATACGCATGCGATAAGGAGTGGCATAGATAATTTAGACTCTTATCGGGGAGTGTTTTAGATAGTTTAGGCCCGTATCAAGGAGCGATGCTTTCAAGGATAATATTTCTTTAAAATTTTTCCATTGATAGGGGCAAGTCTTTGTCCTGCTGGTGTAACTAGCTTGTAAGCATCGTTTGTGTAGACTTCTTGGACCACATATGACCCATCCCATTTGGAGAGGAATTTTCCTCCAGTTCTGTGAGACATGTTAATCGTCCTTCAACAGCAAGCACCAAGTCTCCTTTCTGAAATGAGCGTGGTTTCACCGTCTTGTTAAAAGCTCTAGCGAGGCGCACTTGGTAGCATTCTAACTGCTGTTGTGCTTCAAGTCTTTTCTCATCCATTTTCTCCAATTTAGCAAGACGAAGATTGTCGTTTTCTTCTTCGGTGAGGCCTTCTTGTATTTCCATTCGTACTGATGGAATCTGTCGTTCGAGAGGCAAAATAGCTTCAACCCCATATACAAGCGAGTATGGAGTAGCCTTCATTGGAGTTCGATACGTCGTTCTATATGCCCAAAGAGCTTGCTCCATCCTTTCATGCCAATATCTTTTTGACTTTGATGCGACTTTCTTCAACTAATTGAAAGAGTTTTTTTGAATGCTTCAGCCAGGCCGTTAGCAGGGGCATTGTACATTGAAGATTTTCTTTGCTTTATGTCGAAATCTTGCATAATTGGTCCATGGCACTGTTGCTGAAAGGAGTCTCGTTATCATTAATGATATACCTCGGGATGCCATAACGGTAAATGATATTAGTCCTTATGAAGTTGATGGCGTTCTCCTTCTTGAATTCCTTGAGCGCTACAGCTATAGTCCATTTAGAGAAGTAGTCAGTTGTTGGCAAAATATAAATATGCCTTCTAGAAGTCTTGGACAATGGTCCAACAACATTGAGTCCCCATCCTTCGAAAGGCCAAGAAGTTACCGTGGGATGCAATGGTTCTGGAGGTTTGTGTATAAAGTTTGCATGGAATTGGTAGGACTGATAGCGTTTGACATATTCCACAGTGTCTTTGACCATGGTGGGCCAGTAATGTCCCGCTCTTTTGACTTGGTGGTGAAGCTTTGAACTTGATTGATGATATCCACAAATACTAGACTGTGCCTTTTCAAGAGCTTCAGTTGCCTCGTTCTCTCTTAAGCATTGTAAAAAGATACCATCATAGGAGTGACGATACAATACTTGTTTGTAGTAAATGGAACGGGCGCTCTATACCGTATTTCGATTTTATGTCGAGGATCATCAGGTAGCCTTCCATGCTCTAGATAGTCAACGAGTGGGTATCTCCAATCTTCTTTCTCAATTACCAAGACCGAGATAGTATTTAATTCATCATCTTCAGTTTCTTCGGGGTGAAAGAGAGGCATGACCCATCTAGAAAATACCGGGATATCAACAATTTCATCGTCTTTAACAAATGTTAAAGTGGATGCCAATTTAGCTAAAGCATTTGCATGTACGTTGTCTGACCTGGGAACATGCTCCAAAATGATCTGTTCAAATTGTTTCATGAGTCTCGTGATGTACTGGTGATACAGATTCAGATTTGGCTTCTTGACATCATACTGTATCAATATTTGATTTATTATCAGTTTAGAATCTCCAAACACCTCAAGATGTGAAAGTATCATTTCAAGTGCCATTTCGAGCCGAAGTAAAATGGCTTGATATTCCGCCACATTATTTGAGCACTGCTCGATCAATGAGAATGAGTAAGACAACACTTGTCGATTGGTGAGACAAGCACAACCCCAGTCTCTACTCCATCTCGACGAGATGCACCATTGAAGAACATTTCCCAAGAGGGCTCATAGCCAGCGTAGAAGCTTTCTTCGTCTGGAAGATCATCTGATAACTCCAAATCTGTTGGAATAGGATGATCTGCCACGAAGTCAACCAACGCTTGTCCTTTGATTGCTTTTTGAGGCACAAAGAAGATTTCAAACTCTAAAAGTAAGAGAGCCCACTTAGCTAGGCACCCGGAAAGGACAGGCCTAGACATGATGTACTTGAGAGGGTTTTCTCGTGAGATGAGTCTAACAGTGAAAGCTAGTAAGTATTGCCTCAGTTTTCGAACTAAAAAGATCAACGCCAAACATGTCTTCTCAATAGATAAGTAATTTATTTCAGCTCTTACAAGCGTTTCTCAAGTAATATAAGGTGTTTTCCATGCCTTCATCATTAGTTTGGGCAAGAAGTGCCCCCAAGGACCTCTCCTGTGCTGCTATATACAAGATGAGTGGGCACCCTAGAATCGATGCTGCTAAAACTAGAGGCTTTGAGAGATAAGTTTTGATGCTCCTGAAAGCATTGCTAAAGGCTTCATCCCATTCAAATGGATCATTTTTCTTCATTAAATGGTTGAAGGGTTGACATCATCCTGTCAAATTAGAGATGAACCTTCGTATGTATGCTAAATGACCTTGCAGGCTTTTGAGTTCATGCAAGTTTCGAGGCTATGGCATCTTCTAAATTGCCTCTATTTTAGACTAATCGATTTCAATACTGCGTTGCCGAACAATGAAGCCTAGAAATTTTCCTGAGGAGACTCCAAAATGACACTTTAAGGGATTCATCCTCAATTGGTATCTTCTAAGTCGTTGGAAGACTTTTTGATGATCTTTCATATGGCTTTCTCTTTCCCTTGACTTGACCACTATATCATCAACATAAATCTCAATTGATTTGTGAATCATATCGTCAAATATCTTCTGCATAGCACGTTGATAAGTTTCACGTGCATTCTTTAAGCCAAAAGGAAGAGCTTTGTAGCAGTCGATTCCTTTTGGAGTGCGAAAGGCTGTGAATTCTTCATCCCGTGGAGACATCCTGATTTGATAGTATCTCGAAGATCCATCATAAAGGACAAGGCATCATGTCTTGTAGTGGCGTCGATCATAAGCTCAGTGATGGGAAGAGGGAATTCATCCTTTGGACAAGCATGGTTGAGGTCTTGAAAGTCAACGCAAATTCAAATTTGTCCGTTCTTCTTTTTCACTGGAACAATATTTGCTATCCATGATGAGTATTTGACTTCACGAATGAACTGTCTTTGTGCTTGCTTGATTAGCATGGCGCCATGTTTGATAGCTTAATGATGGACTGCAACCTTAGGATCAAGACCAGGCATTTCCTCGTAGCTTCAAGAAAATACATCATTGAATTCAAGGAGGAGATCGAAGTAAGCCTTTTCTTCTTCTGGTATCAAAAGAGCTCTAACAAAGATTGGCCTTGGATCTTCGAGAGTGCCTAAGTTTAGTTTTTTTAGCTCATCAACTGTGGCTTGTTCTCCCTCCTCGACTGTGGGTAGAGCTTCTGTAACATCATCTTCTGTGGAAGAGACCTTATTGTCGACTTCTTCAACTGCTACATGATAAGCTGAGGCAATGTCTTCCTGATTCATGGAATCTTGATCCTTTTCATATGAGCTTTGGTTTGTGAAAACCACAGTACGCCTTTTAACTTTCAATGTTTCTCCATTAGTCACGATCAAGGAAGAGTTTCTCTTCATTCGTGATGGAATGATGCTACATGCTTCTTCAGAGTAACTTTCCTTGGAAAAATTTTCATGGTTCATCTAGTATTCACCCTTCTTTGGCACGGAGAGGTCACGAAAAATGCTTTGATCATCTCCTCTCCTGTACACTTGCTTTCTTGATTGAAATCCGTACTAGTGGGGCCCTAATTTTGGAGTGATCACAACATGACCCTGCTTTCCCAGTTTTTTTTTTGAGTTTTTGTTAGCCTATGTACTTTTTCTCCAGTGGCTTCTGGTGGAAGTTTGCCTAAGGAGCTTGGATTTGAATGAACATAACCTTCTTTAGCAAGGAGTTTGTAGGCATTAGGGTCAAGTCCTCCTTTGCGCTTTTCAGGCAACGAGCTTCCTTCCACTTCAGGATTTCTAGGGGTTGAGCGAATCCTTTCAAAGGTCGTTTGGAGACGGTTGATGGATCTAGGTTTGTAATCGGAAGCATCAAATCCTCTAGAAAACCAGGATTCACATTTCTACATGTGGCAAAAGGAGATTGCCCACCCTTCCATTGTGAACGCGGTATGTAACAAAGTACAGGCTTTGCTTTGCTGTTTTTTTGCGTAATAGAAGATGACTCGTCGTTTACCTCAATCATCTGTTTCTTGCTGCCACCTACCTTTTCTTTAAGAGGTGCATCACTGGATCTTTGCAATTATTTCTCCTTACTGTGATTTAGCTTCCCTGTTGATGGAATTGAAGTAGAACGAACCTCTTCTCTCAAATTAGCCTCCAAGTATAATTTGGTGTTAGCAAAATGTGATTCTGCTTTTGAGAAAGACTTGTTATTTGCTACCACATTTTTCTGGGTTCCATCCATAAGAAATTTGAAGCACTGATGTAAGGTGAACGGGACTACGCCATAGTCATCAACCTAAGGTCTTCCCAATAATATGTTGTAGGTTGTTCTCGCATCAATGATGTGAAAAAGAGCACTTGTCTTGAGTTCTCCTATCAGCAGGTCTAGCCAGATCATCCCAATAGCTTTTGCCTTTCTTGGTTGAATCCTTGGATCATGAGGTGACTTTTACGAAGCTCATCGGTCGAAATGCCTAGACGTTTCATTGTCTTTATTGGCATGATATTGATAGCAAATCCATAGTCCAAGAGAATTATGTTGACTTTTTGCTCAAGCAAATACTTTGGAATGTAAAGGGGACGGTTATGAGGTTTGGAGCCGAACAACAAGTCATCATTGGTAAAAGTGATCGTTGACATGCACGGCACACATACAACTTGGTGGCCTTTAAAGTTCGCTTTAATTTGATGAACTTCTTCCAAATATTCTTGTGGATTTGAGAGCATAGTAACTAAGGTAGTTTGCAACCTTGTTGAAAATTGAAGTGCATCACAGAGATTAAAAGAGGTTGGGATGTCTTTTAGCATTCTCAGAACATCATGCTTGCTCATCTCCTTGTGATGTTGTCTAGTGCATGCAGTGGTGAATTGCTCTTTCTCATCATCATCTGATGATTGGACTTCCTCGTGGCATGCCACTGTATGTACATCAACACGGAGTTTCTTTAATAACTTCTTTGGCAAGAACTCCATTAAAGTAATAGGAATCTGTGGAATTTGTTCAAATATTTCTCCATTTGGTGGTGATAGTCTTGGATGCTTTTGTCTTCAATATCGATTTACTTTTCTTTGATTTGGAAGCCACTCCCTTCATCTTCCGATACCTCTTGTGTTAAGTAGTTTGAGGTTTATGTATGTACTGCCTGCATTGTTTTCAAATAGTGACAAGAGTCCATCCTTCACTATCAGGATTTGATGTCTTAGGCTTCATGCCCTTAGTTAATGGGACAAGACCTTTCTGGCACGTGATAGTAGGATATTTGAGGGCTCCTTGGGTTGGCAAAACAATAGGGTCATAAGATCGAAATGTTATAGTGACTAAATTTGATGTTGCCACTTCTTCGATATCAAGGATAATTTTTCCTTAACAAGCCAGATCTAAAATCTTCTCTTTCAAAACTAAACACTTCTGAATTGGATGGTTCACCACCCTATGGTACTTGCAGTAACATGGATCATCTACTCGACTGGGTTTTCCAGGACATTTTGACTCTGGTAGCTCGATCATTTTCAAATTCAAGAGTTGCTCAAACATCTTCGACATATCTGAATCAGGAAAGGGATATTGTTTATCCTATAGCTCTTTCAATGTAGCCCTATTCTTTCCTTTATCTTGAGAAGATACATGCTTTTGTTCTTCCTTTTGTGATTTGGCTGAGATTTTTATTGGGGAAAAATTTACCGCCACAGAATCCTTACCATTTCTTATCTTAACAGAAGGCTTACCTGCTTTGCGATTCTCCTGTGAATCTTTGTTCTTATGTGATTTATGGACTAGGATGCTAGAACCTTCATTGGATTTTATACTAAGCTCCATGTCATGTGCATGTGTAGCAAGTTCTTTGAAAGTTCTTGGTTTTACCCTTGGAGAAGTCCCCAATGCATGCCTTGAGTGCACATCTCAATTGCGGATGCTTCAGAAAGCCTATGTTTGCAACTGAGGCTTAGATTTCTCCACCTGTTGATGTAGTCTATCACAAGTTCTTCCTTCAACTGTCGGGAATTAGTGAGTTCAATTATGCCGACAGTTCGCCTAGTGCTGTAGAAGCGGTTAAGGAATTCTCTTTCCATATGCTCCCAATAGTCAATGGATCCAGGCTCGATATCGGTGTACCAATCAAAGGATTTGTCTTTCAGAGACCGCACAAACTGCTTCACCAAGAGATCTCCACCCGTTCCTGCATTATTGCACGTCTCAACAAAGTGGGCTATGTGTTGCTTTGGATTGCCCTTTTCGTCAAACTGTTGAAACTTTGGAGGCAGGTAATCAACTGAAGTCCTCATCAGACTTATTCGTTGAGTGTAAGGCTTGGCATACATGTGAGAATATTGAGAACCTCCTTCATACTTTTCTTGAATCGTACTCATGATGAAATCTTTCAGTTGATCTGCAGGTATGGAGCCGTCAGAAGTGATTGGGATACTTTGAGTAGTAGCCTTTCCTTTGTTTGAGGATTGTGACACGTATTCAGGAACAAACTGAGGTGTGAGTCTTGGTTGATTAGGGGAGCATGAATTGATTCTCCCATGACATCAAGTTTGTTTATAAGCGTAGCTATTTGTGCATCCTTTTCTTCTAAGGATTTCGTGAGTCCTTCAATGGCCTTAGTCATCGCAGCATGTTGTTCGTCAAACAATACACCCTGAACCATCATAATCGACATAGCAATGGGATATGATGAATTCACAGAATCTAAGGGTCTTGAAGATGTAGATCTTGGACTTCTGCTAGGAGATCCAGACTTAGAGCATGTGCTTGAATCTTCATCGCCTTCTTCTATAGAGACTTTGTTTCTAGAGTTCAATCCTTAAGAAAGTGTTGGGTGTGACAAAATCTTTTCGACTGTTGTGTTAACTGGTTCCCTTGCCCCCAGTGAGGCTAAGGAAATTATCAGTTGCCTTGCTCTTTCCGAACCGAAGACTGGAGTTGGTTTTTGTAAGAGATTCGCAGCTTAAAGAGATTGAGATGCAACTTTTGCTTTGCTTCATGTTACTACACCGGTCGTTTGAGTGTTCAGACTTGATCCAACTTGGACAGGGACCATTGAGTCAGATCCCGTTGGCTTGGAACTTGGCTTTTCACCAGCATCCTTTAGTAGAGGGTTAGATGGAGTTGATCTTTGAGCCATTGATATTGGCTTGAGTCTTGAATGGACTTTTATGGAAGTGAAGAGATGAGAGGTAGAGATTGTCCCACCGGCATGCCAAAAATTTGTACACACAAATTTTATCAATTGAAAATCAACGAGCAAGATATGCTGAACAAAATCTATTTTATTGATTTAATATGTGAGATTACAATCTATTGGGATTTTCTTTATACAAAAGAAAATGTCCTCAGATTTTTCTCTTCGGGTTCCTCGATTTAAGGGCTAAAAATAGCTTGTTCTTAAATCGGGATTCTTCTTAATGGGTAGTGGTAGATTTGTTGATTTCACGAACCAAATCATGGGGATTTGTTGTGTAGTCTTCGGCTTGATCTTCGGGCTTGTAGACTTATAGATGACGTGGACTGGAAACTTCGACTTTGATATACATTTCTGGGATTTTGAGCGTATTCAGAGATTTGAGAGCTATATCTTCAAGCTTGAATACTTTTACTTTAAGGCTTCAAGTCTTCAAATCTTCAAGGCAGTGGGCCAGCAGGGCTTCAGAGCTTCTTCTTCTGATCCTTGAACTTTATGATTTTCTGGTCCGCTGAATGGGAGAGGACTACCCGTATTTATAGATTTTGAGGGAAGAATCCTCCTTGAATTAGGGATAATTCCCAATTTAATTAGAGATTATCTGGATGTGGGAAGGTATTCTCAACCGCTTTAGGATATTATCCAATATAAGCTATTTCTTTATAAGAATTATCTAAAGTTTGATGGGTAGCTTTTAGATAATTCTTTTGAGAATTATCTAGAATTTTCCTGTATTTTAGGATAATTCATATTTAATGAGAATTATTATAATTATAGTTTAATAATTCTCTGTGGGTCCCATTTGAACCAATCAAAGATTCAATTTGAGAGAATTTTATTTCAGTGGGCCCATCTTGTGAGATCGTGCCATGTGGCATATTTTGTTCACAAAATTTCTCCTTCTACACGTCTTCCTGTGTCGGTAGCCTACTCATCGTTAATGGTATCCATATGGGATATAGTGGAGAGAAATCGATAACAAGGTGAAAAATGATAGGTCGATAAAAACGGTTTTTATCGGGAGGCATTTTAGCTTTCTTTTCTCCCCTAAAATCTTCTCACTTTTGAGAAGAAAATTTTAAGGGGTAAAAGACCAAATTTTTTATCCCTTTTCTTTGTATTTATTTTTATTTTTATTTTCTCCTAATTCCCAAATACGATAAAAAGAAAATAAGTCTTATTTTCTTTTCTTTCTTATGCTTTTCTTTCGATCCAGACATACTGTAATACTGAAGGGTATACTGAGAATTGTGGGTTGAGTTCGGTATACACCTCGGCATACCGAAGGCAATACCAAAATTTCTATGTAATTATGGTATGTCTCGGGTCGGTGTACCGAAGTACCTCGACATACCAAAGAGCCAACCGAAATCACTGTGCTAAATTTGGTTCGGTTCGGTTTGGGTTGGTCTACCGAAGTGCGTTGGCACACCGAAGGGTTTGCCGAACCATTCATGTTATAATTAGGAGTCATTTCTGTATTCTCGCACCTTCATAACCATCCTAGGTTGGTGTGTTTGATTACACTATCATCACATTCAACATTCCACACACATACTTCATTGATCATTTAACTTTACTTGTTTTTATGATATGGGTATAACTGCTTGAGTAATGTACTAGATAATCATGGCTTTATGTGTAATAACATGAGTCATAGGCTTATGGTTTCTTATTGAGCCTCAATAGCTCACATTTTCAAGCAAAAACATTCCAGATCAACATTTAATATACGTGCTATTGTCACGCCTTGAATCCGAGATATGTAATCTCGAGAATTTCCCGAGGAATGATCCTTGGATCCAACCCATGGAAGCGACCAAACCAAACAAAAAACTCATGGTCCAACAAGGCATAACTATAATCAGCGAAAGTCTCATAAAATTAAAACCATTCAACCAGATCCAACTAACATAATCCAACCATAATTAAAAGATTACAGCATCCATGCCCACGTGTGATCAAAACATAAACATAAAACATATTTTAAAGTAGCAAGGTGCATAATGCCTCGAAACATATCTAGTTAGCAGTCTCCCATCCAGGTCCATCTTCACTCTAGTGGCTCATCTGTTTCAACATAGGGGTGAGATTGGAGGCTCAATAGGAAAAGTCCAAAGAATCTACAATAACTACCTTCATAGCCATATAATAAATCATATTAATTCATGCAAGTCATACCAAACACTTACAACTTTAATCATGCAGTCATCATAGTCTTTAAAACAATATCATGATATTCATTTATCATCAATACCATTACTGTCATGTCAATTTATTCATTCACATACCACTACAGTTAGAAATTGAGTACTCACATGTCATAACTTACCTTATTATCATGTCATTATACTCATTCATATACTACCATCACCGTAACAAACACAACTTGCTCAAAACACCAATATCCTCATGAACTCTACTATGATACATGTGCATATCTAACTTGTCCAACTACCAATATCCTCATGACCTCTGTCATGAGACACATCATCTCACAAGGTTACCAAATCTCGTGGTTCCTTTTATACAGTAAAATCCCTCCTTATCATTTTTCATTCAATTCACACACAACAATCAATTAACAAACCACATATCACACAATAACCCATGTAGCAATCACACACCACACCACAGTTCAATCCACAATCACACATCACATCACATCACAATTCAACCAACAACCATTCATCACACACAATCAATGCAATTCATGCAAATGAACACAACTGAGCACACAGATGATGAAATGACACTCAATCAAGAATCCAATGCAATGTGAAGTTATGATGTGAATGCTCATGATGAGGTGAAATGATGAAATCAATGCAGAAGAGGAGTTAGGCCAAGCCCAACCTTAGAATCATACCCACATATCCTCTAGGGAACACTGTCCTAAGAATGTGCTTAAACAACCACATCAGATCCCTCTTATCTAAAGGATACTGAAATCTCATTATCCTTTTCTTTTAGGGGATACTTGACCCAAAGAAGAAAATGCCACCATCTTTCCCTTTTCTTTTTGGGGATACTTGACCCAAGGTAGAAAATGCCACCATCTTTTCCCTTTTCTTTTAGGGTGTACTTGACCCAAGGTAGAAAATCCATCATCCACATATCCACAACACAAGAGAGCACACAACAGAATTCCAGTGATATCCCCTTCCATAAACTATCCATGCACCAATACACACGGACAATCTGTGAAAAGATGCCACTAGTATTCCATTTAAGCAGCTAACACCTTTGTTCATTCATAAGCAATAATAATAATAACATCTGTACACATTCTTCGTACATACACATACAGTCCATCATACTTATGCATATCTAATACATAAGTTGGTCTCCTAGGGCTCAATTCCCCAAGCCAATTCATCTTTGTTCTATATATATATATATATATATATATATATATATATATATCTAATGCATGGATGGGTTACATAAGGACCATTCCACATAACTCATGCATATCTTATGCAACACACATAACACACCCAATCATATCATTAAAACATGCTGCACATGCCAACATAACAATACATGTTTTCCTAGATATCATAGCACTCCAACATCATACCATTCAACCTATCTCATGTTATTACCCTCTAGAAACGTCATCATACATCATAACACACCATACAAGGTCACAACACACAGCAAACTAGGGAAATTAGTACCTTTTGTTGCACAAAACTTAACACACATATAATTCACATAAACCAACACCACACACATAAAAAAAAACCCTAAAACCATGTTTTCCATCGAAATTGGGGCACAAATGGGCTTGGCAGCAAGCTTGGTGGGACCGAGGGTCCTGCCGAGGTCTTCCCATTCAGCTTTGACACATGTTCGGTGTTTTGATCATAACTATTTTTATACTTATTGCAGTGACCTCAAACGTGAACCATTATGTCTCTAATGAACAAGGGAATGCTAAAAAAAGTATAAAATAAATAATATAAGCTTGGAAAATGGCTCGGTGGGACCGAGGGTCTTGCTGAGGCTCGATCCCTATTGAAGCTCAGCGGAAAGGCCAGAAAGTTTGGGGTGCTCGACGGGTAAGCTTGGTGGGACCGAGGTACCTGCCAAGGTTCATTTTTCAGCCCAAAAAGTTACAGAAAACCTAGGGCTTTGTTGTGCCCAACTTCTTAGAAACACAAATTCACACTCTTCTCCTTCAATTTCAAGGTTTTTACTACTATTCATTCTTACCAACATGTTATACACAAAGCCTAACATCTAAACATGGATTCACATGTTAGATTTAGCATAATTTCTCATAATCCAAATCACATATTCATGTTATCATCACACAACACATATATAAATCTAAACATGGTTCAATCACATATTATCATGCACAATAAGGAATTCTAGATGCTCATCCTAAGAAGTTTATCATAATCCAATGAAAATAAATACCGTGGAAACCATGGAAATCCATACCTCTTCTTCTAGGATTATTGTTTCCGCAAATTTCTCAAGCCTGATGACGCACCAAGCTTCCTCTATCCTTCTTCTTCCTTGCCCTCCTTTCTTTTCTCTTCTTCAGCAAAACTAGAAACTCTCTTCCCCTCCCTTTTCCTTTCCTTGATCGTGCACTACAAGGTGGGAAGTATCCTTTCAACCCACGAGACTATTTGGAAGGGTAGTGGTAGTTAGGGAGACTTTCCCTTTATCGCTTTAATTGCTGAATAGTCAAAATAATAGAAAATGACAAGTCTAGCCTTATTTTCTTGGACTATACGACCAGCCCATGTGCACACTAATCCACACGTTGGGTCCAAGCCCTAATTCCCTTAAAATTTGAATTTACATAAGTGAACCCACTATCTTCCATTATTAATGCTTAAATCCTTAAAAGTCAAATCTGTTTACACTTAAATCCCTATTATTATCAAATGGGCCACATGGATAAATCTGGGTCAAACCTAACTTAAATTTATTTTATTACACCACACTCCCATATATTTCCCTTAATTACAATCTGACCCCAATTATGTCCTGTATCCATCAAAAGATATATTATCCTTATTATTAGTTCATATATTCAATTATAATAGTATAATTTACATTCACTACAAAACACAGGATTTTTGTCGGCGGTCCAAAACTGCCGACAAAGGTCTCCAGACCACCGTTCATTCATTTATTGGCGATCAAGCAGCCCCCACCCTATGTCTGGCTGGGGAAATCATTGTTTGCGGACCGGATAACAGTTTTATAGGACCACCGACAATTTATAGGAATATTTTCGGCAGTCTGAAACCGCTATCAAATCGTTTATTCAAAATTTATGTTTATCGTTTGTCGGCGGTGCCAAAACCCCTTGGATTATAACATTAATGGCATTTTACAGAACCACCGTGATACTATAAAACAATTATTGGCAGTCTGAAACCGATGTTAAACAGCTTATTAAGAATTTAGGTTGGCTTTTTGTCGTCGTTTTGGATTGCCGTTTAATATAGTATTTAACGACGTCTTATAGGACCGCCGTTAAATGTCTGTGTGTTTTTTTTTTTCCAGAATTTTCCTATATCTACAAGATTACGAACCTGCAAATAAATACAATATGAATCCTGTAGAAGAACAAATACAATTCAAGCAAAGTAAACTTCTTTTCATACCCAAAGAACCATTCACTAATAATATCTATTGACAATACTTAATAACCTCAAAAGAAATATAAAACAAAAGAAGAAGTAAAATAAGTCAATCAAGAGCATAACTACGAACTCAATAGCTCCATAGGGATCATGAGTGGATAGTGAAAGTCGCTATGGATCAACACCTCCAGGCCCCTGCTCATCTCCTCCACCTTACAATACAGATTATAAAAACTAGTTCTAGTTATCATGGGTATATGAAAGTAAATATCAAATATATAACTAAAGACTATAGACAGGTAGATCTAGAGTCTACCTGCTGTAGTGACCCTAACCCTACCAATTAATTTGATAATTAAATGATAGTTAATCCTTATTTTAAACCTTAGGATTTATTTGAAAGAAGAAGGGCGGAATTGGACCCTTATGTGATTTTGAAGAAATATTGGTAACTTGTGTAATTTTATGAACTAGGTGGACTAGGCTTGGACCCTACACAATGAAGTCAAATTGGACCATGGACGGGTCGAATATCCCATTGGGCCCAAGGTAAGGCTAATTAGGTAAATTACTCTTTTATTTGAATTAATTGAGTGGGATAATGCAATTCATCCACTAACCCATATACCTTTCAAAAAATAGAGAGAGAAACTCTCTTGTTGTTTCTTATGACAAAAACGAAAGAGAGAGAATGAGGAAATCTGTGTTTGAAGAAAAAGAAAGGAAAGGAAGAAGAAGAAGAAGGCAAAGGGAAACTTGGTAATCTGCTAGTGCTGGAAAATCTGCAGAGAACAGATCTAAGAAGAAAAAGGTAGGGATTCCCATCGATTTTATGATAGTTATATCCATAGATCTTAATGATGCTATCGATATAAGTTGGGATTGCATGATTTGATGATCTTATGCATGATCTGAACAGTTTAATGTGATCTTGTAGTATTTTGTATATGAGTATCGAATAACATCTTTATGAGTGATTTGTATGTTGACATAATTAGGAATGTTTAGATTCAAGTATAATGTGTTTGTGATATTCCTATGAGTTCATATAGATTAATTATGATTTTCCAGAATTACTTCATGTATGTTGAATGATTTGGGTAATGAAGATTTATTTCTATAGTCTAGATTTGATATGTTAAGTTTTTATTAAGTTTATGGTGATTTGAAGTTAATATGTGATGTTTAGAAGTGTAAACACATGTATTTGAGAGTATGGGCATAAAGCCCTAGGAGAAAAACCCATGTTTGGGCTAAAATAGTCTCTCAGTAGATGCCAAGACATCTAACAAAAATGCCTAGAAAATACATGTTCTCGGGACTATCTACCGAGCCTCGGTAGATCATCTACCGAGATTCTCGGTAATACTCTTGGTACATACCAAGGATCTACTGAACCCCATATGGACCCAAATTTCAGGGGAAACTTCTATGAGGTGATTTACACGTGTATGAGGTTGGTTTATCTGCGAAAAGATGATTAAGGCCATATGATATAAAGTGTATAATGAGGTTTGTTTTTCAGGAAAATAGGGCAGTTTTGAATATGTTATCATGAGATTTTGACTTTAAGGAGTTTGGACATAGTAATTGGATTACAAAATAAGATTGGGATGGTTAGTAGGTTAGTATAGGAAATTGAGTTATTTGAGTGGTGCTTGTAGCATCCACTAGTCTATCTTATGATTGGTTCTAATGTGGAATTGTGTGATGTATAAGTGTTGCTGGGAGTATCCACTATCTGTGTGTGAATGATTGTGATATATGAATTGTGTTTGTGAGTGGTGCTGGGAGCATCCACTGTGTGTTTGTGAGTGGTGCTGGGAGTATCCACTGGAAGTCAATGGGATTGACTATGTATGGTTTATGAGTGGTGTGGAAGTCAATGGGATTGACTATGTATGGTTTATGAGTGGTGCTGGGAGTATCCACCGGAAGTCAATGGGATTAACTATATATGTGTACTGGTGTATTCCACCATGTGGTGAAAGTCCCTTAAGGAATGGAATCTGTGTACTGATGTGTTCCACCGTGTGGTGAGAGTCCCTTAAGGAATGGTATGGTATACTGGTGTATTCTACCATGCGGTGAAAGTCCTTTAAAGAATAATGGAAAAGGAATGGTGGCATTCTACTGTGGGTGTAAGTCTCTTAAACAATGGAATGGTGGCATACTACCGTGGGTGCAAGTCCCTTAAAGAAAGGGTTGAATGGTCAAATAATTGAATGAGTATGTGAATGGGTTAGGCCTAATTACCCCTGCATTGCATATGCATATCATCCACATTTCATTATGCATATTTGCATCATACCATATTACATTGACCATTGCACATGTTTGACTTGAAGTGAATGTTTGTGTATTTCCACATGTTGATTGGTTGTGCTTGTGTTTGGATTGAA
>JAUPMG010000013.1:5028550-5043590 GCA_031762675.1 Pachysandra terminalis | reverse complement strand
TTTTTATATGACAATTACAAATCTGTTTTCATGTTCTGTATGTTATCACACTTAGATTGATAATCAAATTTGAATTTGAAAAGGTATTATTACTTCTGTAATAGTTGTTGTATGATTCATATTACATGTTTATCTTGTGAGTTGCTACTTGCCCTTAACTTTCAAAGCTATTGTCACCAGACTAAGTGTTGGGAGTTCTAAATGATGCTCCCAACACTTGAAATGCATTGGTCTGTATATACTGCCTCGACTAGAGCTTTCATGTCCCATTGCTAGTGTGTTAGCTATAAACTCGGTTATATCCACTTAGCAATCATAGGTAGTTGAGCATTTCAATAACATTTGAAGTGCAAATTACATTTTTTTTTAACAATCTATCATTATTTGTACAGTGAAAAGAAAATCTTGTTCACTTCTCAAACACTTACTCTTCTATTTCTTTCAAAATTTTCAGATAATTTGTTAATGTTTGTTTTCTATGCAATGCGTTCTGGAAAATAGTTCCTGAAGGTGTTGATGAAATTAATGAAAAATAGCCGAGTCGTTGAGGTACCATTTTCTTGCGGTTTTTGGGACTACTTGAGACTTTCAATTTCTAAAAACAATCAATTCAAAGGTTGTTTATGGTATGAGCAATGTTATTTTGTGTGTGTGTGTAGTTGACCTGAAATTTTATTACTAATTATAAATCATCGAATAGGTATATTCTTTATTTTTCTTAAAGATGTTTTAGAAGGAATCACCAGTATTGAGACTTCTATTCTGTATTTTTTCCCCTCCAAAAATTTGGATTGTTTTCCTTCTATATTTTCTAAATGTCCAAATATTTGCTACAATTTTCTAATGGAAGTCTTTTTTCTGGTGGTCTGGTGAGTGAGGTTCTAGATAGATTTCCTAATTCCTAGTAAAGCAATTAGATGATTCTCTGAAATTATGTTGATGAATGTGATACACAGGTTTTGAAATAAATTTCTGTAGTGACTGCTACTTCATTCCTTAGTGATGCATATTGATAGTTTGAGACAATTTAGAACCAATATTGTATCGCTACTACAGCTTACTGAAGGATCTATAATGGTTATGAAAGGTCTTCTTCATGGGTTGTCACCTTTTTCATCATATATTGTGAGGCATTTATCTGCTTGCACAGGTTTCAATCACAATTGAATTTATAAGGGGTGGTGGGGGTTATCTTTCTCTTCATGGTGGAAACTAGAAATTTGGCATATGAGAGTTGGATTCGTTTCCGGTTTATATGAGCTTTCAGTCACTTAACTGATTTAGACTAGGAAGTTGCTATAATTTTTAAGGACACATTGATCTAAATTTATATGACATTAGCAAAGTTTGACAAAGAGATGCCTGACTGGTGCAAGTTTTCTTATGAGGTTACAAAAGAGGTCTACTTCAATCAGAGTATGAGAAACACATAACCATATCTAGGATTTGCAGCATCGGGGCCTTCCCTTAGAAATGAAATTCACTGGAGTATGGGATAATTATTATTATTTTTTTTTTTTGGTGAAATATGTTTACATGTAAGGACATATTTATAAGAGGTGGATCCCTCCAATTATCTTTTGGCACACCATACTTTGCAGCTGCTATGACTTAATCTATGAACGGCTTGATTGATGTTCTATTTACATGCCTTACATTTAGATACTCAAAGTGGTTAAGAACATCCAAAGTGTCATACCAGATTTCTTCAATGTCCAACAATGTATTAAAAATATTTGCAGTTGAACACTACATCATTTGTGGCTTTACAGATTTACCACACATAGAGGCTCTAGAAAGCAAGAAGTTGTTGTCGATCTCCCTCGTGAATATGGTGATCCTGAAGAAATCTGATCCATTGTTCAACAGAATCACATTGAATGTCCTTTTGGATGGTCAACGGTGAAGCAAACCAGATAGATTTTGCAGCAGGACATTTGAAGAAAAGGTTATGGATTTTACTTTGTTTTTAGTATAATTCCTGAATATAGAACACTTTTTTGGCTCAAAATGTTTCATGAACGATTTTCTTGCTGCAGTGAATTCTATTTAGAATTCTGGTAGTTCATAGAGTGAGTTCACATTCCCCTTCTTAGGTTGTTAATTAAATTTAATTTCATATAGATGAAGCTTCTTAGGTCAATTAAATTAAGTGTTTAGCCATCCCATGTTTCACCCAACCTATAGCAGATACAGTCTACAATCACTCTTTAACCAGTTTCAGATAGGAGAACACCTTTCTATGTTCAGATCATCAGTGTGTTAGTTCATCCACATAATTTACTATATTCTCAGGTAGCTGCTCTTAGTAATCTGAATAAGATCTAAAGGTAAGGAAGCATTGATTGGAAGCCAACTGACCTAAACTTTCTGTTGTACCACTAGAAAAAATCCTTTCAATAAGAAGGGAACTCATCCTAGATTGGAAGGAATACTATAGACTCAAACATATAGCATCACTGATGCAATTATCCATTATAAAATCAAAGTAGACTTTCAGCATTTGATGAAGCTCAAGGTTGCATTATAAGTAAGTGAGTGCTGTTTCTGTGTTTAAATTTCACAAGTGTTCTGAGTTTCTATAAAACTTCTTAAATAAAGAAGAGAAAAGAAAACATTGACTTAGTCATTTTTTTTAGTCTAAAGTCCTCAAACCTCCCCTAAGGTTCAATATAATATCCAAAGGCCTCCCTTTCTCTTTTCAAAATAACAAATTCCGTCTACTGTACTAATAATGACATTGACCTCCCTACACTAACTCTTAGTGTTCAATCAGTCAATAGCTCACCCAACCTATAGCAGAAACAGTCTACAATCACTCTTGGACCAGTTGTTCATATATATAGGATTCCACCCTTCTGTGTTCAGATTATTCGTAGTTCATTCGCAGAATTTACTATTTTTAAAGGCAACTGTTCTTAAAAATCTGAATAATATCCAGAGGTGATGAAGCTTGATTGAAAGCCAACTGATCTGCTTAGAAGCTAACGTCAATAGGAAACGAACTCATCTTAGTTTGCTCACTATAACATGTCAAGGATGGTGCATATTTACAACAAGGAATTCTATAGGCTTAAACATATAGCATCACTACTTCTATAATTTTCCATTATAAAAGATAGTAGACTTTAAGAGAAAAATTTTAAATTTTTTCTATAGCCTTCATCCTATTCCACCACTCAAGGTTGCATTATAGGGAGGTGAGTGCTGCTTCTAAAGTTAAATTTTACAAGTTAAGCAACAATCCAAGCTGTGAACTTTCATTAGAATATTCATAATAGATTAAAAAAGAGAAGACAACACTTGACTTAGTCATTTGTTTAGGATAAATTCTTCAAACCTCCCCTGAGATTCAATATAATAACCCAAAGACCTCTCTTTCCTATTTCAAAATAACAAGTTCCTTCCCTCTACTATGATGCTGACCTCACCTAAACTAACTCTTAGTGATAGAAATTACACATTTATATTATATTCATTTTATCCTTATCTATATTAGTTCTATAGTAAAATAAATTTAAAAGGGTATAGTAATCATTTCATAGGCCACACCCCCACTTGTGATGCTTGACCATGTCAATTTTGTCCAACACCTAATTCATAATTTCAGATCCATGACATGGTATACCGATTATCTATCTAATAAGAATGAGGGAGGAAGACACTGATGTTCCAAAAAAACAAAATAAATCACATATGAAGACATTAGCTAACAACCATCTGGCTAGCATCAGCTCTATATAAATTAACTTCCAATGGCGAAGTCTTCTCCTGCATTAGATACACAAGTAACAGCTCTCTTGGCATTCTTCCAGTTCATTGTAACAGATGGCAGAGGCAGTTCTCTACGGCGTTGTAAAGAGTGTTTCGACAAATTTATCCGACCTCACTGCTCAAGAGATCTCTTTAGCATGGTTTGTCAAAGAAGAGCTGAACAAGCTTGACAATTCGTTAACCACCATCAATGCACACTAAATGCAGCAGCCAACGGACGTTACGTTATTATAGAGCCCATTAGAGATTGGTTGGAAAAGCTTAAAGACATAGCTTACGATGCCGATGACGTGCTCGATGATTACTCCACAGAAATTTTGCTGCGAGAGCAAATGGAGGAGACTGGCCGTTGCATCACTAAAGAGGTATGTGAATTCATTTCAACTCTTTTACACAATTATATTATGGGTCATGAGATTAAGAAGATTAGGCAAAGATTGGAGTATATTACAACAAATAAGAACAATTTCCATCCTCCAAAACAGCCCAGTTTATTTATGTCAATTAATGGTATTGCTGAACGAGAGACCCACTCTTACTTATCTAATCCAAGGATAAAGAAGTAATTGTGGAACTGTTAATGGATTTGGGCAGTAAAATTAATACTAACAATAATGTCCCGGTCATCCCCATAGTTGGGATGGGCGGAATTGGGTAGGCCACACTTGCTAAATTAGTTTACAATGATGTGGGGATAGTAAATCATTTCGTTCTACGAATTTGGGTGTGTTTCTGATGATTTTGACATTAAATCAATTGCTACAAAAATTTTAGAATGCATAACTGGTGACAAATGTGCCAACTTAGAAATGGAACCGCTACAGCGCCATCTTCTAGAGAATTTGAATGGGAAGAGATATATGGAGTGAAGATCATAACAAGCGGGTTCAGTTGAAATATCTGTTGAAGAGTTGTAGTGAAAACGGATGTAAGATCCTAGTCACAACACGTAGCAACAAGACTAAATCGGTCATGTGCGAAACTTCACCACACTATTTGTCAGGGTTATCAGATGATGATTTGTGGTCTTTGTTCAAACAACATGCCTTTAGAGGTGGCCAAGACGACAATTATCCAAACCTTACAACAATCGGAAAACAAATTGCGAAAAGATGTTGAGCTGTGCCTCTAGCGACAAGTGCTCTTGGAAGCATATTGCATTCTAACACCGATGAGAGTTACTGGAGGTTTGTGCGAGATAACGAAATATGGAAATTGACTGAAGAGAGTAGTGGTAACCAAACAGAGAAGTACATCAATATTTTACCTGTATTGAGGTTTAGTTACAATCACTTGCCGTCCTATTTAAAAGCTTGTTTTTCTTTCTGTTCGCTGTTCCCAAAGGATTATGTAATTGCTAGAGAGATGTTGTCCAATTGTGGGTGGCAGAAGGGCGAATCCAATCTTCTAGCTGACAAATGGAGGATATTGGTAATGAATACTTTAATATTTTAATTATCAAGGTCTTTCTTCCAAGATGCAGAATAAGATGAATATGGGAATATAGAAAGCTATAGAAAGCTATAAAATGCACGATCTTGCAGTATCTGTTGCTCGGATGGAGTTCTTGATTGTAGGCTAGGACACAACAGCCCCGTGAAAGAGTGTTCTTCGACATATATCATTGGTTGGTGAACCTAATCCTTGGTTGTTTACAATGGCACATAAATTAAGGACATTTCTCAAACCAAATACAGATCCTCAATTTCTCTTGATGATATATGTTCAAGTTTTATGCACCTACGTGTATTAGATTTAAGTTGTTCAAAGCTTTAGAAGCTGCTCAACTCTATAGGAAAATTGAAGCATCTGAGGTATTTGGATTTGTCCATTTCTAATATTGAATCTTTTCCTGATTCCTTTAGCAAGTTGCAGAATTTGCAGACCTTGAGAGTTTTCCAGTGTGGACAGCATAAAGAATTGCCCAAGGATATGGGGAAGATGGTTAAACTTAGACATATTGACAATGGAGGAACATCTTTATGTTACATGCCGCCTGGGTTAGGGCAACTGAGCTCTCTCCAGACATTGCCATTATTTGTTGTGGGCAACAATAACGAAAGCAGAATAAGGGAGTTGCATGCTTTAGACAGCCTCAAGGGTAAATTGTGCATTAGAGAACTTGAAAACATTATAAATGCCATGGATGCTACGGAAGCAAACTTAAAAGCAAAGCAAAAGCTTAAGATCTTGATATTAAGGTGGACGTTGCAACACACATCTACAAAAGATTCTCCTCTTAATGTACAACAACAACAATATGAGGAACTTGTATTGGAAGGTCTCCACCCTCCTCATAATCTAAAGGACTTGTTTATAAATGGGTTTGGGAGTGCTAGTTCCCAATAAGTTGGAGAATGTCGTCACTCTCAAATCTAGTGAGAATTGAATTAAGAGATTGTGAAAGGTGCCAACATCTTCCAACATTTGGGGAACTCTCTCATCTTAAGGTTCTCCAATTAACAAGAATGACGGCAACCGAGTCTATCGGTGCAGAGTTCTTTGGGGAAAATGTGGGGGGAGGGTTTCCGTCATTACAAGAACTCTTCCTCTGTGATTTACCTAACCTAGAGAAATGGGAATGGTCAATGGCAACAGATCAAGGAGATCAATTGTAAGGTTTTGGAGTTTTAATTGAATCTTTTATTCATCTCAAGAGGTATAAATAGATATTACAAGGATCTATAAAGGCATGTACAAGAATATTGCCTAAACATAGGCCTAAACATAGGCCTAAATATATGTAATAGAATATGTGCAAATATAGAAAGTATAAAACTAAGGAATATTACCTAACCATAGGCCTAAACATAAGCCTAAATATATGTAACACAGTATATGCAAATATGGGAAGTATGAATCTAAGGAGGCTGTCTAACACTCCCCCGCAAACTCGACGGTCTAGGAAGGACGCGTTTGGAACGAAAAAGCTCATATCGATGCTTGTGTAACCCCTTAGTGAAGAGATCGGCAGTCTGATCGGTAGAAGGAACAAACTGAATCCGATGGCTACTAGATAGAACATGTTCACGAATGAAGTGATAATCAAGCTCTATGTGCTTCGTGCAAGCATGTAAAACAAGGTTGGAAGCCATGTAAGTAGTGCTAAGATTGTCACAGTAGAGCGTAACGGGTGTGGAAATAGGCAAATGGAGTTCGCGAAGGAGATACATAATCCAAACTGTCTCGGCACAAACCTGAGGCAGTGAGCGATGCTCGGACTCAGCACTCGAACGAGAAACTGTAGGTTGTTTCTTGGCACTCCAAGAAATCAGATTAGGGCCCAAGAAAACATAGAAACCAGAAGTGGAACACCGAGTATCAGGACAACCTGCCCAATTAGCGTCAAAGAAGGCATGGAGAGTTGAGGTACCAGATGAAGGGCGAAAAACCACACCAAGGTCCAGAGTGCCTTTGAGATAGCGAAGGATGCACTTAACAACAACAAGATGAGTGGTCCGAGGAAAACTCATAAACTGAGCAACATGATGAACAACAAAGGCAATGTCTAGACGGGTCAAAGTTAGTTACTGTAGAGAACCAACCAGGCGGCGATACTCGATGGCATCTGAAAGGGGGTCACCCTATAGCACGGAAAGCTTTGACTTGGCACTCAAGGGGGTATTGCACAGTTTGCACTCAACTATAGAGTTGTGGCGCAAAAGATCAATAGTATACCGAGTATGGGATAGATGTAGGCCTGAGCGTAGGGAGGACACCTCTATACCTAGCAAGAAGTGAACAGGGCCAAGGTCCTTGATCTTAAACTCAGCGCCAAGAGTGGAGACAGAGGAGAGCAGAGACGGGGTGCTCTTGGTGAGCACAATATCGTCCACATATAGCAAAAGGACCATCTTCTGAGAGGAGCATCTAAAGACAAACATGGAGGGATCAACTCGACTCTGTGTGAAGCCATATTGGACAATGAAGGAGCTAAAACACTGAAACCAGGCCTGAGGAGCCTGTTTGGGACCATAGATAGCCTTACGAAACTGACAGACCTATGTAGGACGCTGGGGATCAACAAAACCTGGAGGCTGAGTCATGAAAACCGTCTCTTGAAGAAATCCATGTAAGAAGGAATTCTTGACATCTAGTTGCCGTAGAGACCAACCAAAAGAAACTGCTAGGCTGAGAACAGTCCGGATAGTGGTAGGTTTAACCACAGGGCTAAATGTCTCATCATAATCAAGGCCATGTTGTTGATGAAAACCTTTAGCCACTAAGCGAGCTTTATGGTGTTCAATAGAGCCATCTGATAATCGCTTAACCTTGAAAACCCATTTGCAACCGACGTCGTGTTGATGCTGTGAAGGAGGAACCAAGGTCCAAGTCTGATTTTTAAGGAGAGCATTAAACTCATCAGTTATAGTAGCAGGCCATTCCGGATATCGAACAGCCTGAGAAAAACATGTAGGCTCCTCACCGAGAAGAGATCTGAGCTGCTAGGGCAGTCGGTAGGGGAAGAGAGAAAAGGCCGAAGAAGCTAGCTGTGCGGGGAGAGGCTGACGAGATGAGAGCGAGAGAGAGATTGCCGATCTTGCGCAGCAGCCGGAGAAGAGATCTCGCACACAGAGATCTTGCACGGCAAAGAGAGAAGAAAGCCGGAGTGCTGCAAGCAGAGAGAACGGCAGATTTGATATGCTCTGTCGGAGGAGAACAGATGCGCGAAAGGAAAGAAACTCTGCTCTGTTTCGCCGGAGAAGAACAACTGCGCGAAGGAGCTGTGTAGATCGGAGCTGGAAGTGAGGACTGTGTGAACAGAGAAACTGCAGAAGACGGAAGAAGCGTACGAGAGGGTATGTTGGTTGCAGTGGAGAAGACGACCAGAGAAGTCAAGAGAGCACTGGGTGGGCTAGAATGTGGTCGTTAGACCCTCTGATACCATGTAAGGTTTTGGAGTTTGAATTGAATCTTTTATTCATCGCAAGAGGTATAAATAGATATTGCAAGGATCTATAAAGGCGTGTACAAGAATATTGCCTAAATATATGTAATAGAATATGTGCAAATATAGAAAGTATGAAACTAAGGAATATTGCCTAACCATAGGCCTAAACATAAGCCTAAATATATGTAACATAATATATGCAAATATGGAAAGTATGAATCTAAGGAGGCTGTCTAAGATCAATTGTTATCCTTTCCACATCTTACCATTTTGGAAATAAGCAGTTGCACAAGGTTAATTGCAATGCCATGCCATCCATCTCTAGAAATATGGAGGCTCAGTACATTCAGCCACTACCTGCTATTACTGTCAATGATGTCAAAAAACCCTATCACCACCCCTCTTTCCTACCTTACCCCTCTAAAACGTTTATAAATTTCGAATTGTAAGTACCTGAAATCTCTGCTGGTAGAGGGATTGCAAAAGCTCATTTCTCTAGAGCATTTGCATATTAGTTCTTGCTCTCATCTGAAATTTTTGTCTGAAGAGGGACTGCAACACCTCATTGCCCTTCGATCTTTGTCTATTAGTAATTGTCCAATGCTAACAACTTCTTTACCAATCACGCAAAATATCACGGATCTGTATATTTCTAACTGTCCAAAGCTTAATTGGCTGGAAGAGGAGGAGGAGGAAGATGAAGGCCCGTCGAGCTTCAAGTCCCTACAAAAGTTGTGCATTGAGATCCAGCCAAACCTGGTGTCTCTTCCCAAGAGGCTTCAACATGCTACGTCCCCTGCAATATTTAAAATTAGAGGATTGTGAAGGATTTATAAATATACCTGAATGTCTGACAAATCTCACATTGCTTCAAACACTTACATTTGAGTCTTGCTCATTGTTGACGTCTCTGCCTGAAGGGATGCAACGTCTTACTGGACTTAAATATTTGAAAATTTGGGGATGTCCCCACTTATCTAGACGGTGCCAACCAGAGAGAGGCAAGGATTGGGCCAAGATAGTTCATATCCCAAATAAAAACATTCAGAAATAGGAAGGGAATCCAGTTACTTCCATCAAGCTCGATCACTTTCAACTCTCATCAGTATCTTCATTTTCTTCTTCAGGTTTGTTTTTTCCCACCCTTTTCTCTTTTTCAATTAAATTTCATCACCACCAATCTATTTCTACTAGTCTTGCACTTTCTCCTTAGTTTGGCTTCTTTGAAAATACCTGATGTCTTTATAATTTTGTTTTCCTATGTAGCAGAATATCATTCTATCAACTGAAATGTGAGGATAAATTCCATGAATTCTTATTCATTCCATCTTTTAAGGCATCATCATTTCACAAACAATCTAGTGCCAAACATACACACACACACACACCCTCTCTCTCTCTCCTTCCCTCCCTCCCTCCCTCCCTCCCTCTCTCTCTCTCTCTCTCTCTGAACATTCACATGTAAAATAAATGCAAAAGATAATTTGGAGATTGATGAGGAACCAAGGAAAAAAAAGAGAAAAAAAAATGACATCCATTGTTACAAACAAGTAAAAACCAGGGGAAAAGACTGCTGCTATATTAGTTTTTCTTGCTGAGTATTATATCTCATTGGATAATAACTGGACTTGAATTTTTGGATTCGCTTACAACACCAAGTTTTATGCTAGAAAATATAATCTCTTATTTGTAAGTACGAACTAGTGGAAAAAAATTTGCTGCTGCTTTCTGTAGTGTTTATGCAAAAAACATTTGCTGCTGCTTTCTGTAGTGTTGTTATTTATAGATGTATATAAGAAATTGGCTCTTTTGATTACATGGCTTGTTAATTTCAGTGTGTGTGTTTGGTCTTGTGTAATAGGAAATGTGAACATTTCAATAAAATTGATGACAAGGCTCAAACAGTGACAATATACCACTATCTATTAAAGTCCATGTCTTTTACTTTCCATACAGCTTTCCTCTTTTTCATTTTTTTTTCCTTTTAAGTTTTTAGACAGTATTTAACACTTGGTTTCCACAATGTGTTGTGGAAAAATAGGATCATGAATGCGGTTGAAGAGATCATTATGAAAGAGGGTATGTTCTTTTCTCAGATTTTGTTGGACTTATTTCAGATTTTTCAAATCTAGCATAGTAATGCTCCATTTTAGATGCCTAGTGTGATCGCCCCCGGGTCGGGTGGACCCTAGGTTGATCGGGTGGAAATGGAGTCGCCACCATCCAATGGGTTCGGGTGTGAATGACCACCCATGAGTTTTATTGATTGATTATAAAATTGAACCAGGATTGTGAAATTAGGTCGATCTAACCAGATTCGGGTAAGGGGGTTTATTTGAGAGGTCGGGAAGGTGTTAGGCACCCGTTCTCTCCCGGTCTAACCAGTTACCCGGTTCAAAGATTGTTTGGCCAATTTACTAACATCAAAACTAATGAAAATCTAAAAAATGCATAAAATCACTCTAAAATGGGTAAAATAATTTTGAAATTATTGAAACATCTAAAATCCTAAGTGCATTAAAACACCTAATAAAATCCTAAAAAAATTTTATCTAAATGGATTAAAATCCTAAAATAAATGATAAGAAAATAAGAAAAATACCCTAAAATCACTAATAAAAGTCTAAATTCCTAAAAACTATGAACACTAAAATTAAACTAACCTAACCCTTCTAAACTAAAAACATACTACAAAGAAAATGAATAGAAATTTAATAAAAAAATAAAAAAATTGATTAACCAAGATTATTAGATGCACCAAATAACAAGAATGCATGTGAAGTTCATCAAACATCTACTCAAATAGAGATTACTACCACCATGATTAATCAGATTCATATAAAAAATTGTATCACAACGCATCTCATAAACATCTTAACAGCATGATCAAAATTTATAACAAATAAAATAAAATTTAAAATACCTATTGCAACTTTGCTCCTCGGTTGTGCTATTCCGGCTTGAGCTCCCTCTGTTGGGTTCAGCTTGAGAATTGGTTTGGATTGCAGTTGGGTTCTCTGTAGGAGACAATGAGGATAGAGAAAAACCAATGGTTGGTTGCTAGATGCTACTGGAATTTGATTGGGAGTTGTTATGAGATGAACAGAGGTTGGGTTGATTTGCAGACAAGACGGAAAGAAGGAATGGTGCGGGAGTGGAGTTTGTAGAGGACGGAGAGGGAGAAGAATAAAAGGAGTTCATGAGCTGCTACTGTTGTTGTGCTTACTACCGCAACAGGGAGATGATGGGGTTTGCAGGGGTATTCACAGATGAAGGAGAACCAGGGAGTTGTGAAATTGTTGCTGCTGTGTAAACAACAGCAACAGAGATTGAAATGGAGGGAGAGAAGGTGATTGAAGATGGATTTGCAGTTGTGGTGGTGCTGGTTCGTGCGTGTAGAGGAATGAATGGAGAATATATAGAAACGGGCTAGTTATTGACATAACATAGAGGGTTTGAATTGGGTTGAGCTGGGTTCATGAAGGTTGGGGTTCTGGGCTGATTTCACAGATTTTTAATGTTGAAGTAAAAATCAATTTAAATTACATAAAATTATTATTTTGTTGCATGAATTTTATCTGGTATTTCTTAGGGTGTTTTCAGTTTAAATTGTATTTTTTCATATTTTTTTTTGTATAAATATTTTAATAATTTTAATCATTTTTCTATGTGTATTTAACACTTTAAGATTTTTTTAATTTGGCCAAATAACTTTGAACTGGGTAACCGGTTGAACCGGGAGAGGACGGGTGCCTAACACCTTCCGGATCTCTCAAATAAACCCCTTACCCGAATCTGGTTAGACCGACCTAATTTCACAATTTCGTAATCAATCAATCAAACCGGATGACCATTCACACCCAAACTCAATGGATGGTGGCGACTCCATTTCAACCCGATCGACCTAGGGTCCACCCGACCGATCACAGGCCCCATGTATGAAATGGCCATGGAGAAATGATTGACTGCATTTCCTAAAAAGGTTTACGGGGAATATTATCTTGAACTTGGCATTTCACACATTTATTCACAAAATCTGCTGCATCCGCTTCCATTGAAGGTCAGTAATAGCCTATGTCTTTGAGTTGCTTGTATAACTTCTTATTTCCTTGATGTGGTCCAGATGTACCACCATGGACTTCTCGAAGGACAATAAAGATCTCTTGAGTACCCAAGCAACGCAAAGGGACATCATTGTAACTCCTTCGAAACAGTTCTTCTTGCTCCATATAGAATCTAGGGACCTTACGTTTGACCTGAAGAGCCTCAAACCTATCTGAAGGTAGAACTCCATCTCGAAGGAATCTGGTATAAGGTTCCTTCCAATCTGTAAACTAATGGGCAGGAAAAGCTTCTGCAACATCAGGTGGCTCTTGACACTTGGGGCAGGAAAGTTGTAATCTAGCAGCCTCAAATGCCATGGAAGGCTAATATACTCCTGACCTCTGGAGTCTTCTGTATAAGGCAATGGAGTCCGGAAGCCTACAAGTACTATTATGCATAACTTGCATCTTCTCCGTGGCTTCCTTCGATCCAAAGCATCTGAAAAGAGCCCCACTAACTCCTTTATAATAAAGAGCTCTACCTTGCTTAGTGAAGATCATCAGAATCTTCAAAGGAGTAATAGGAATGTGATGGGGAAGATGATCTAAATCAAATAATTTGATACCTCCAGTCCCCTTCTGGAATGAGCTCTTCATCCTCTTGTAGAAGTTAAGTGGAGGGAATAGTCCTGCGGATGACTTCCAAGGTGGTGGCATAAAATTCAAATTGAAGTCTGCTTCCTAAATTAGCTAAAGCATCAGCATGCTTATTCTTGCTCCTCATTGTATAAGTCAAGGAATAACTTGCAAACCTCCGAAGTAGAGCCTGTATGGCGGTTCTGTAAGGGACTAAGTCAGGTTCCTTGACTGTGAATTCTTCATTTATTTGAGAAATAATCAAGAAGGAATCTCAAGAAATCTGAATGTTTTGAACATTCATCTGATGTGCTAAAGAGAGACCAATCAATAAGGCCTCATACTCCGCACTGTTGTTAGTGCATGGGGAAATCCAATTTGAAAGAGAAGGAAAAATGTCCCCCATTTAGAGCAACTAGCTCAATGCCTGCCCCACTACCTTCTGCATTGGATGACCCATCAAATTTCATTTGTCATTCCTCTTCAGAAACCATAGAGACCTCATTCATGATGTCATCCTCTTCTTCATGAGTGGAGAAGGCAGCCAAAAGGTCAGCAATATCATGTCCTTTAATGGCTCTCAGAGTTTCACACACAATCTCAAACTGGGCCAATTGAAGCAACCACTTGATGTGTCTTCCATAGAGAATAGGCTGAGAAAGGAGATACTTAACAGGGTCGCTCTTAGTCACAAGGTGAATTGAATGTGAATGCAAATAATGCTTCAGCTTGTTCACCATGTGTACTAGAGCTAGACAAGACTTTTCTATCCTGGAGTATTTGATTTTAGCCCCCTGTAGAAGCCTACTGACATAGTAGACCGGTCTTTCCAAGCTTTGTTCATCCTCTTGAGCAAGTAGTCTCCAATGGCTTGATTTGCGAAGGCCAGGTATTACTTGAGAGGTTTACCTCGAATAAGAGCCATCATAGTGTGAGGATGGGCGAGTAATTGCTTGATGTCTTCGAAGGCATGCTGATGTTCCTCCTTCCAATCAAAAGGAGCATTCTTCTTTAAAAGAGGCATAAGTGGAATAAGATAAGCAGAAAGCCCAAGTATAAACCTCCGGATGTAGGACACTCGTCCAAGGAATGACTTTAGCTCCTTCTGAGTCTTCAGAGGAGCTAAGTCAATGACAGCTGTAGCCTTTGTAGGGTCTAAGTCAATTCCATGCCTATGGACTATAAACCCAAGGAATTTTCCAGATGAAACCCCGAAGGCACATTTCGCAGGATTCATTTTGAGGTTATACATCCAGCATCTTTGAAATACCCTTTCCAAAATAGTAAGATGATCTTCACGTTCTGCTGACTTTATAATCAGATCATCCACATAATCCTCAACTTGCCCATGCATCATGTCATGGAATATAGCAGTCATGGCCCTTTGATAAGTTGCACCAGCATTCTTAAGGCCAAATGGCATGACTGTATAATAGAAGTTTCCCAAAGGGGTTCTGAAAGCATTTTTTTCAGCATCCCTTTGGTCCATTAAGATCTGATTATACCCTGAAAAACCATCCATAAATGAAAACATCTCATTGCTTGCAGCATCATCAATTAAGATATCCATTTTGGGTAAAGGGAAATCATCTTTTGGACAATCTTTATTCAAATCACGGAAATCTACACAACATCTAATTTGCCCATTCTTTTTCCTTACTGGGACAACATTAGATAACCATGAAGGATGCTGGAT
>JAUPMG010000013.1:5017578-5028450 GCA_031762675.1 Pachysandra terminalis | reverse complement strand
TAAATTAACCAAACGTTGTGAAAGTATTCATTGAAACGTTACATATTGAATTAGACGTTTTGATATTGAATATTCAATTCCAAAACGTTTGTTCAGCCAAACGTCTTCAATCCGTTCATGAAACGTTGCAAACGGTTAAAATAATGAGTCTGAGACTATATAAGGAGGATGAGGCATCAGAAAGAAGGATCGGAATTCTGAGCATTTGGACATCCTCTTAGAATTTGCAGAGCGTTTTTTGTCTTAGAATCCTTTTTCTGTAACTTACCAAGTTCTGCGTTGTCTTTCTGAACCATTCCGAACTGATCTTACCATGTTCTCTCTTTGTGTCCTTAGAAACCTTTCATTGGAACGGTCTTTATTGATTTAGGCCAAAGCAAGTATTCGAATCCACTGATTGTACGAACCGATTGGTTAATTGACATTTTAAGTCATTTACTAATTTGTGCATCACCAGTACCATAGCCCTCTTTAACATTACTTTCCTCGTCGTTCTAATTCTTTTAGTGATCTTACGTTTTGTGATGCAAGACTCGTATATGGAATTGGTGAGAGACCCAACCGGAGGTGATCAGAATCCTCCACGGCCGGCATCGGCGCCGGCAGTTGGAATCGAGCCTACGATGCCTCCTGTTGATCTTCCCTAAAGTTTTCATTAGAGGTGGGTTTAGTAAATAAAGAGATGAAGAATTATCCGGTTTCACAGTTTTTTGGTTTCTGCTTGTGTAATCTTATTTTAGATTTAGGCGAGTAAAATCATCTTCTTTTAGGCTCTGTTTGTACCACATGATCTAGATCATGTAAAGTAGCTTAAGGTTCTGGCGAGGATAAGTACTCTAATGAGGATGAGAAGTACTTTACATGATCTAAAGTAGCTTAAGGTTACACCTAAATCCTGTTCTCTGGTGAGGATCTAATGAGGATGAGAAGTCCTTTACATGATCTAAAGTATCTTAAAGTTACACCTAAATCCTGTTCTCAGGTTAGAGATTCTTCAGCGTCGACGACGCACTTGAATCCATCATCGACCTCGTACGTCCTCCCGACGACGAATTTACGAGAATCCCGTCCATAACAAGCACATCCTCCTGAACCTTCACAGGCGTTTTGAATACTGGCGGCGATCTTGACGGAGGCGTCTCTGAATACTGAACCGCCGACGGAGGAGAAGACGGAGAACCGCGAGATGATAAACTGCCTTAATGGTATTGCTGGAAGAGCGCCGGATGAAACATGCCAGTGTCCATGCCCGGAGATGGGAACACATCGCCGGTAGATCGAACGATCCTGGCTGCAGCAGCTCTTGCAGCGACTGCGGCTGCAGTGCGTGAGTACTGGATCAGGCTGGGTTCCATGTCCAGACGATCAGACGGATAAGAATCGTAGCTGGAACTCATCAGGGGATAGAGAGCTCTTCTGATGAAATACTGGTGGTCACTCTTAGGATCGAGTGATGAAGCTCTGATGCTACTTGACCTCGGAGTGTTATTATTGTAAAATCCCTCCATGATTTCTTTTTAAACAAGAAAACGAAACGGAACAGAAACTATCAGTTAATGCACGTGAAATGAAGTGTAAATTAACGTAAAAAGAAAGAAAATCACTGCAAATCTTCTCTGCTTTTGGCGGTTCACTAAAGTAGAAGGTATTGATTTAGTTTTTTATTTACTTTAATTTCCTTATTTTTCAATCTAATCTTTTTCCAGCCCAATATACCATTATCTTGGATTGAATGACGCAGCAAAAGCCTTTGAAAATCCTTAAAAAGAAAGTGCCGCCATACAAAAATCCTTCGAATTTCCTTACAGAATTCAAAGGAAATCAATGAAGAAAAGATTAATCAGGTAAATTTGAAGAACAGAAGAACAGTACTGATTTCAGAAACAATAAAAAAGTTGATAGAAAACAAAGATTCATGAAAAAAATTTCAGAATTATAAAAGAAGTTATTGAATTCACGTTCAAATAGAAAAAAATTGGTTAAAAATTTTACGATGTTTACGCAAACAGAAATCACAAAGACAGAACAATTTTTCGCAGAGAACTCTTATATTAACCAGTTACGATCAAGATGAAACTCAAACAAAGAAGAAAACCAAAAAGGAAATTGAAACAATCAAGATAAGTAGATTTAAAATCTTTCAATCAGAGAATTCAGATCATCATCCAGGAAGAAACAGAGTAGTAGAATTGAGATGCAACGCAACAAACCTCCAAATCTCTTAAACTTCGAACTCACACAGCACTCTCCGATCGATCGATCGGCGATTCAAATTTCCGATAATCTTTTGTTTTCTCGTTTATCTGCTGCTCTCAGAAAGACGAACTGAATCTCCTATAGCGGAAGGACTTCAAATCAGAAGCTTAGTTTGCGTTTTATAGACCCGCGCTTGTTAAGTACGAAAAGGCCGACCGCCTTCGCGATAGGTTGGAATTTTCTGTAGCATTTTTGTGCAGTATTTCCAAGTGAAAAATCTGTGATTGGTTCAAATGTACATGTACCAAAATACTACTTTCTAAATGAAAGGATCAATCGCATCTTGTCTTGCAGGACACGCTGTACAAAGTGGCCACAGACGACTTGTAACTTTTTGAGGTAATAAGAAGGGCCGAGCCGAGCTTTGCCCAGCTCAGCTCAGATTCGTAAATCTCTAGCAAAGGGTATTTTCGTCTAGGCTCGTTAAAAGTTTTTAGGCTCTGAGCCGAGTCAAACTGGACAAAGTTCGGCTCTGGCTCATAAAAACTCAGCTCGCAAAATATTCGGCTTATAAAAAATCAACGTTATAACAAAACTTAGATTAATACAAATGTATTAACATTGTAGTTGATAATTGTTATTAGATGTAATATAATATGTTAACATGTGTGTTTAATATTAATACATAATATATGATATAAGAATATGAACCTATAATCACATATACAAATCGAACCGAGCTTTGCCCAGCTCGGGCTTAGGCTCAACTCGAGAGTCTAATTTTAGAGCTCAAGCTCGGCTTAAACGAGCTGAGACCGAGTCCGAGCCGAGCTAGCTCGGCTCGTTGACAGTCCTAGTATTAAGGGTTGGCAAATCTGACCCGGCACTTCACCTCACAGGGTATTTAAGTGGGTTGTGTTTAGATTCGGGTCGTCATAAAAAACTTTTTTTAATCGGATCAACCAAATCCCTCTAGATAAAAACGGATTAGATTGGATTGGTGGATTTAAGTCACAGATAACTTTTCTTTCCTAAAGGCTAGGGGTGCAACTCAGTTCGATTTGGGTCGAGTTGATCTCAATCCAACCCCAAACTGACTTCCATGAAGTTCAAACTAATGACGAAAAGATAAATTTATGTTGATTCAACTATATCGGTAAAGATAAATGAATGATCAATTAGTGCAAAATCCTTACTATAACATCTCAATTCGATGCATAGCTATTTAAGAAGTTGCTTATAAAGGACTTTTTTTTTTTTTTGGTTTCCCAAGGTATAATCCTTGGAGGTACGGTTGGGCGCCAAGGCGGGGACCTCTCCCAAGAAAGTTTGCTGCATCCACAAGGCTCGAACTTGAGACCACTTGCTTAAGCGACTAGAGCCCCTTCTACTCAGGCCAACCTTCGTTGGTGCCTATAAAGTACTTTAATGATTAAGGGTAGATATTTGAATTGTATAGGACAGTTTGCTCGACGAAATGGTTCGCACATAATGCACTGTTTTAAGAAAATAATTTTTTCTTATAAAAATACAATAGAATCAATGTTGATGCTTCTATCTTTGGCTTGTAAATCTTTACCATTGGCCTTCAATATCAAAAACCCTGTAAAATGTAAAGGGGATGATAATAGTTAGGTCTTGACACTAAATTGATATCCTTGAAAACCTACTCAATCTACACAGCTTACAGCTCCAATTGTTTCAGTCTACCTTGTTACCAAAAATCAGTCTACCTAATTGTTCATTAATGAAACCTTCCTGCAACTTTTGCACAATATTATTGCCAGTATTGCTACTGGCGTGCCCCAGGTGAGAAAAACATGAGAAATTGGATTAAGATGATATCAGGTATGCCTTTGTGCTGAAACATAAGCATGATGATAATCGTGTCTGAACATTGGGATTTAGTAAAAGTTGATAACTTTTAAGAAGCTATATACAAAGAGATGATATTAATCCTAATCAAAATTGTAGTTTAAGATATGAAAAAAGCAGAGGCAAATACACGAATACTCAACTGGAAATTCAACTTGAATAGATGAGCTTAAGCATAAAGAAATGATCTTCACTTTGAATCCATCAAGTGCTAAAGATAATGCAAAGCTTCAAGCAGTTATCTTCTTTACACAGTTTAATTATGAGGGATATATATATATATATAGATTTTGTTCGCTCAGAATCAATGTGAATAATTGCAAATGTTCAGGAGTAGCACACTTGGATTTCTTTAATTGGACAATTGGAGGTTCTAATTAATTCAAAAGCAAAACTCGTGTTTGCTGAACTATCTCGTGCGAGTTAATCAAAGAAGATTAATTAAAAAAAAGATTAAAAAAAATCAATTTCAGTCTGAAAAACAAGAAGACAACAAACATTGCCTACAGAAAAATGCAGACTTACCACACAGGAAGTGAACATAGACCTTACCGAGCCTAGACAGTCATCCATCACTAATTGCTTCCTTTCTTTAATGCTGAAGTAGGGCTCTCAGTCGGAGGTCTCATCACATGCATAAGGTGTAAGGAACAACAAAAATTGCCTACAGAAAGATCTAATGGCTAATGGCTGCATCTATATATAACGCAAGCAAAGAAAAATCGTTAAGATTTGATTCTCTCAAATCAAGGACCCGTTATAGATTGTTAGTTTGTATAAAGTTACCTTGTACACGATCTTTAGATTTAGGATCTAGATCTGAACTTATAAGTTGTATAGACTTCTATATATTGATGTATATTGCTATGTAAAGAAATCAATTGAATATAGAAAATTCTCTTTCAATTCTTCACATTTTTACATGGTATCAGAGCATTGATCCTCCATCTCTGCAAAGCTTCCGCAATTTTTCTTGAATCGTTCTCATGGCTGATATCGATTCCTCTGAATTCGGTACTGATCAAGGAACTCAAAAACCTATTGATCACACCGTGATCGTCCCAACTATAAATCCATCCGATCCTCTTTTCATGCATGCCTCGGATCATCCAGGGTTGATTCTTGTTCCAAAGGTTCTCGATGGAACAAACTATGCTATGTGGAGACGCTCCATGTTGGTAAGCCTCAGTGCTAAAAACAAGTTGGGGTTCATCAAAGGAACCATACCCACACCAAGCAAAACTGATCCTAAGCATCTAGCATGGCAGCGCTGCAATGAAATGGTTCTGTCCTGGATCTTCAACTCGTTAAGTCAAGATCTTGGCAACAGCGTTCTGTAAGTCGAAACTCCTTCAGAAATCTGAACAGATCTTCAAGAACGATTCTCACAAGGTGATTTCTCTCATCACTATCAGGTTCAACGTTCCATTGTTGAGTTAAAGCAAAATCAAAACTCTATTTTTACTTAATATACTATGATCAAGACCATGTGGGATGAACTGAAAACATGTAGTCAATCTGTTCCCTGTACATGTGGAGGATTGAAACATCTGAATGAAAAAGAAGAAAAAGTAAGGTTGGGACAATTTCTTATGGGTTTGAATGAATCTTATTCTGTTGTGAGAGGGCAAATCATGTTGATGCAGCCTCTACCATCAGTCAAGAAAGCCTATTCTCTTCTTTGTGAAGAAGAAAAGCAACCAGGATTGTTGAACACAGAGGTACAAACCAACTTCATGCTATGAATGTCAAAACAAACCCACACCTAAAGCAGCAAGGATCCAATTCTCAACGTCATACCAACTCTTGTCCATGGACATCCTCCTCGTCCAAATCTCAATGGGTTAAGAAGTCGCTTGTGTGCACTTATTGTGACGGTACCACTCATACAGTGGAAATGTGCTATTATCTGATTAGCTTTCCTGTTGGTCACAAGCTTCATGGCAAAGATGTTCAGCCTCCAAGTCAATCTCGGAAAATTGCTGCAAATCAAATAGGTACTAAGCCTCCTCATATCTTAACTAATACAACTCAGACTTCGGATCAGTCAATCCAACTCACACCTGAAGAGCTTTCACAAATAAAGGCTTTTTTTCCGAAATGGTAAAAATCCTCCTTGTACAAATTTCGCAGGTATTTCAACACCTTTTTGCTCATCATCCACCTTATAAAACTCCAAATTTACAAACTCGATCATTGATAGTGGTGCTACAAAACACATAGCCTCCTCAATAACCAATCAAACTTTTGTTCCCATACCTTCTCAAGCTTCCCTACCAAATGGCTCCCATGCTAAAATCGTTGGTGTTGGGTCGGCTCATCTTGCACATCACACACTTGTTAAAAATGTTCTTTGTGTGCCTTCTTTCATATGAATCTCCTTTCTGTTAGTCAACTCACGTCTGATCTAAATTGTTCAATCCAATTTTTTCCTAATTTTTGTATCTTACAGAACCTAGCTACGAAGAAGATGGTTGGCCTGGGGAAGCAGAGTAAGGGGCTGTACTATCTTGTGCCGCACTCAGGATCGTCGCCATCTCCATCTACACCCGTATCTCATCATGTCGCTCACCCATCCACTATCACTTGGCACCAACGGCTAGGCCACCCATCCAAAGCTCCATCTCAATTTTTATCAAAAACAATTCCCTCTTTTATGTTTGATTCTCATCACTTGTGTGAAATTTGTCCTTTGGCAAAACAAACTAGATTATCATTTCCTTTGAGTTCAATTCAAAGTTTACACTATTTTGATCTTATTCATTGTGATATTTGGAGACCTCATCGTATTGCCACTCACACAGGTGCACACTATTTTTTAACCATTGTTGATGAGTACACTCAATTCACATGGAAATTTTTTATGAAGTTCAAATCTAAAACTCAAGGTTTGCTAAAATCCTTTGTCACATTTGTTAATACTCAATTTAATTGTCAAATTAAATGTGTTCAGAGTGACAATGGTTTGGAATTTACATCCATGAAATCATTCTTTTCTAACCTTGGCATCTTGTTTCAAAGTTCTTGTAAGTCCACACCACAACAAAATGGTGTTGTAGAACGTAAACATCGCCATCTTCTCAATGTTGGTCGAGCTTTAAGATTTCAATCTAACCTCCCATTAATTTTTTGGGGAGAAAGCTTACTTACTGCCACTTATCTTATCAATCGACTTCCAACCCTGGTATTACATCACAAATCTCCATTTGAACTTCTATACAACAAACCACGCACTTATACTCATTTACGGGTATTTGGTTGTCTCTGCTATGCCACTAATCTTCAACCCTTAGCCAAATTCTCACCACGTGCTCGCTGGTGCATTTTTGTAGGCTATCCACCTGGTCAAAAGGCATATTGTGTTTACATTATTGTCACTCGACAATTTTTTTCCGATCGAGATGTCATTTTCCATGAAACTGTCTTTCCTTTCTCCACTACCCAACTTGACACCCAACCAGCCCCTCTTACCTCGCCACCATCTCCTCTATCAGATCTTTATACCGATCCCATCCCCCTCCCATCTACAACGACACCCACCCACCCCTCATCAGACGCCTCTCCTCCTCTTCCATGTCCATCACCTGTCTCTACTACAAACCCCACTCCTCCATCCCCACTTTCCCATGATGCCTCCTCTTCCCCTCTCATCTCCTCTTCCTCGCCATCTTCGCCAATATCTTCTCCATCTCTTCTCTCGTTTCCTTCACCAGCTCTTAATCCACCATCCACTGACCCGGTTATTCGGCACAGTGACCGAATACGCAAACCCTCAGTGCTCTTACGCAACTTCCACTGTGGATAGGCTAGTATAGCTTCTCGCGTCTCGGCTCCAGGCACACCATCTTCTTCACAGGCAGGCACTAAATATCCTTTATCACATTTTATTTCTTATGATGCCTTATCTCCTCCTATCAATGTTATGTTAACACCATTTCCAGTACTCTTGAGCCTTCTACATACACTCAGGCGGTTACTGATCCTAGGTGGTGTGAGGCCATGAACCTTGAGCTCACTGCTCTTGCAAATCAAAAGACATGGTCTTTGGTTCCTCTTCTCCCCGAGTCAATGACCCATTGGTTGTAAATGGGTCTTTCGTATCAAGTACAACTCCAATGGCACGGTGGAACATTACAAAGCCTGTCTCGGCTTCACCCAACAGGAGAGCTTGGATTATCATGAAACCTTTGCTCCTGTGGCTAAATTAACCATTGTTCGCTGCCTTCTTGCCTTAGCTGCTACTCGCAACTGGTCCTTACTTCAGATGGATGTCCATAACGCCTTTCTTCACGGAGACTTGGATGAAGAGGTATATATGACCCCACCGTCGGGTTTTTGTCGATAGGGGGAGAAGCTTGGTTTTCTAAATTCTCAGAAGCTATCAAAAAGACGGGTTTTACTCAATCTCAGAAGCTATCAAAAAGACGGGTTTTACTCAATCTCAGTCCGACCACTCACTGTTTGTACAAGTAAAGGGCTCATCCATAACAACGGTTCGACCCTCTTAACCATGTGTACAATATTATAACTTATATAAGCCTAAAATAGTACACATGCATTAGATATTGCTACATGTATCAATACCTATCCATTTTTAAAAAAAAATTTATACAAATAAAGATATTAGTTCTAGGGGAGTCTTTTATACCACGTGACAAAAATATCTTTGAAATTGAAACTTTTTTTTTTTTTTGGTAAATTTTGAAATTGAAACTTGATATCTGAGATGAGATTGACCGAATGTATACATGGAGAATTTGGTTCTTTAAGTAAGCTTCCAAGTGTGAGTAAAGTGTAATAACAGGTTTCACCCTAACGAGACTCATATTTATACTTGAAAAGTTTAAAATATATGAATTTACAATATTAGTGAGCTAGACCGAATCAGGTTGGTCAAGGTTTCACTTACCTTATTTAAGCCCAGCCCTATAATTTGGTTAGCCCTTTAGGTCATGTTCTAGCCCGGCCCAAAGACCAAGAATCATAGAAGGAAACATGCGTGATGCGTGATGCGTGATGCGTGAGCTTGAACACCAAGGACATCCCAGGCCAAATATCACAGAATTTCGAAGCTTCCAGAATCACCAATCGCCGGAGCAAAGATCGAGAAAGAAAAGCTCGAGAATCTCTATTTTGTCTTCTCCGTTAGAGTCGCAAGTGATCGATCTGCTATTGTTCTCCTATCTTTTCCATTGATCTGAAACTTTTTTTTTCCTGTGGGAAATGGTGAATTTCATGTTGATGATCACAGCTGAGCTCGAGTATCTCACCAATCTTCAACCTCAAGGTGGATGCGATGATCCAAACTTTCCTTACTACTTTAAGGTCTGAATTGATTTCTTTCTCAAGTCAAGAAATGTCTGTCTTGTTAAAATATTTTAGGGTTTTCTACTTTCTGTGGTTCAATTTTCCGTAGTCTTGTTAGTATGTTTGTTTTTGTAGTTGCGGTGTAAATTTTCCTTGATTTCGTGTGCTGTGTTTGCAGTTAAAATGTGGAAACTGCGGAGAGGTGAGCCAGAAAGAAACATGCGTGAGCTTGAATGAAACTGTTCCTCTACAGAAGAGCAAGGGAACTACCAATCTTGTTCAGAAGGTGACTTGCTTCCTCTTTTTCTTGATTTGCTTGCCTTATTGTCTGATGTAAGTATGGATTACTGTGTACTTCATTGTTGCAATAGATAAGTTTGGATGTATAGGTTTGAGATTTATTAGAATATCGGATTTAATTCTTTGAAGGATGAAGAAGTTTGTTTCATTATCAAAGTCCTTTGATACGAATGTTTCTTTATGTTATTTTTTAGCTTATTTTGTATAGAGATTACAGCATTTATCTGGAGTTATTGTTGTTCATTTTGATCATTTAATATCTCCATGATTTAAAGAAGAAATAATTATCATTTAATATGTCCATGATTTAAGCATGGGTTTAATTAAAAAGAATTATCGTTTAATCTCTCTATGATTTGGATGTATAGGTTTGAGCTTTATTAGAATATCGGATTTAATTCTTTGAAGGATGAAGAAGTTTGTTTCATTATCAGAGTCCTTTGATATGAATGTTTCCCTTTGATTCGAATGTTTCTTTATGTTGTTTTATTTTTTTCATTTTTTTTTCTCTGTCTTGTCATTCTTTTTTTTCCTTTTTTTTTTTTTTTTTTGGGGGGGGGGTGGTTGTTTTAAGTTCATTTTGTATAGAATTTATAGCATTTATTTGGAGTTATAGTTGTACCCTTTGATCATAATATCTCCATGATTTAAAAAAAAAAAAAAAACCCAGGAAATTTCAAATTCCAACGTCATCTTTTTGAGGGAATTGTGGAATTTCAATATGGACTAGGGAGTTGCATTTGGACTAACCTGGGCTAGAAGTTATAGGGTGCAAATAGTGTTTTTAAATGTTAAGGTGTGAGATCTTGGCTTGAGGCGAGGCATAAGCCTCGAAGCGTGAGGTGTAAGCCTTATGAGCATGTATTTTTTTAATTATAAAATAATTTATTAAATATATAATAAATAATAATATTCATTTTAAATATAAAAAATGTAAAAATAAAAATAAAAAATGAAATAAAAAAGTACAAAAATAAAAAATAAACGAAATTTCAAATTCAACACTAACATAATTCAAAAGTACTTATACTCCAATTCCATTAGTCCATTCCATCATCAAGTAAAAGAAGAGCAAGTCATATGCATTACATCATCATCACCAACTGAAAACATATACGAATGTTCTAAATTCTAAACCCCAAACATTACATCAAACAAAATATCACTCTAAGTCATCCACATCAACCAAGTCAT
>JAUPMG010000013.1:4919286-4936103 GCA_031762675.1 Pachysandra terminalis | reverse complement strand
TTTGATTATTTTCATTAATGATAAATTCCTTTAAAGTTTCATTGATTCTATGGTTTGGCTCTTATTACTTTCCACTCTCATAGGGATATGAGGTGAGAGTCGCGGTTTGAATCTAAGGGATTCCCACGTGAATTTCCTTTAGGTTTAAGTCGTGACAGAACAAAAGGAGAGTAATAGAAGAAAATTGAAGCAACGACCCAGTCTACTGGTGAATGACGATGACGATGATAATGGTGATTGGGACGATGACGGCACTCCTTATCCACCTGATCTCACTAATGAGTGTGAGCAATTACAATTTCCCGTTGGATACTGGGAATCCATGCAGCTTCAGTATGAGAGGGAAGAGGAGCATAGACAGCGGGCTTATGGGGCTGGATCGTCAGGGGCTGTGCCATCAAGGGCTAGGCCATCAGGGGCTGGGGCATCGGGGTCTGAGCCGTCAGGGCCAGGAGAAGGTACTGCATCTAGACCACGTTTAGCACCGCCATTCGAGCGAAGTAAGAGTGTTAAGAGTAAGATGCCTACACTTATAGACCCATCTCTGTGGAAGTCATCTGATTCAAGGCAGAAGTGCCTTAAGGATATTTGGAGTGGAGGGAATGTAAGAGAAAAGATGGGTAAGTTTATTTCGAAATTCTTTTTTTCAACCACATCCCTTCAAATGCAGCTGACTCAACACACTTCAAGAATATGGTTGACGTCATACAGGAGTCTGGGAGAGGAGTGTTACCCCCACCCCACGAGATATTTTTGGGAAATACTTGAACCAGGAGGAGGCAGAGATCCAGGAGTACATTGATACATTGAGGCCTCATTGGGAGGAGTATGGCGTCACTATTATGTGATGGGTGGACGGGCCCCACAAAGCTGTCCATTATAAATTTCATGGTCTATTGCCGAGGACGAGCCGTATTCTTGAAGTCTGTAGATGTATCTAACAAGATAAAGGATGCAGATTACATCATGGGATTGTTGATTGATGTCATCAATGAGGTTAGGCAGAAAAATGTGGTGCAGATTGTGACGGATAACGGCAGTGCCTTTGTAAAGGCAGGGACTACACTTATGGCAAACAAGGATTGCACCTTATATTGGACATCATGTGCAGCACATTGCATCGTCTGTTGCTACTAGACCGACTGTTCTTAGTGCTCTTGAGGATGCACGTACCGTCACCAACTTTATTTACAACCACGCGATTGTAATGGCGAAGATGAGAGAAGCATGTCACAAGGACATAGTAAAACCGGGTATTACTCGATTTGCAACCAACTACATAGCCTTGGAGAGCACCCTTCGTCACAAGGTGGGATTGAGGGACCCTTTTTACCAGTTCTGATTGGGTTTCTTGTCGGAGCAAAACCGGTGTGGGCATAAAAGTTGAACAAATCTTATTCAATCAAATTTTTGGGACAAGGTCCATGACTTGGTCAATCTCTTGGAGCCAATGTATCAAGTCTTCCGGAGTGTGGATACAGATGTCTATCCTACTATAGGATCCGTATATGAGTTGATGTGGCTTATAAAGGAGCAAATCAAACACACTTCCCCGAGGAACTACAAATGGGTTCACAACATCATCGATAATCGCTGGTACAAAACACTTGAGCACCCTCTTCTTAAGGCTGGTAAGTGCTTTGTTTCTTGTTTTTGACGCTTTTTTAATAGATAATTCATGAATAATTGACTATAGCTCTCTTATTCAACAGTGTACTGGTTGAACCCCAAATATTAGTACAACCATAGACTTTGACGAATGCGGAATTATTGCAAGCCGTACATGATGTGTACGCAAAGCTGGACCCCAAGTCTAGGAAGAAAGGGTCATTTGGCAATGAGATTTTTCCCTAGACACTTGAACTTTGTTATTTTAGTTATCAGCTTAAGTGCGATTCTAAATTCTAATTAGTATTGTATTATATATTTTAGTTGCTTATGTTCAGACACTATATTGGGTCATTTGGATCAGAGGCCGTCATTGCTGCTAGGAAGAAGATGATGCCATGAAAATTTTAGTTAAGTTTCTAGTTAAATTATAAGAAATCTTTTTTATTATATAGATTTTTAATTTCTAGATTTAATGAACAGGTGAGTGGTGGCTTATGTACGGGACCAGTGCCCCTACACTTCGATCTTTAGCTGCCCGGATCTTGGCTCAAACTGCATCATCCTCAAGTTGTGAGAGGAATTAGAGCACTTTTGCCCTCATCCATACGAAACAACGCAACAAATTGGCATATAAGAAGCTACAGAAGTTGGTTTTCTGCCAATACAACATGCGTTTGAAGATGAAAACGTTGGAGGATGAGAGTGCGAGCGCTTTACCGATTGACCCGGTTGACTTGCTAGTAAAGATGACTGATGATAATGATCCACTTTATGACTGGGTTAGGACTTCTGGGTTGGACCAGGCCGATGGGGGCCCTAATGAAGAAATAGCCAGAGCTGCTGCAGAATTGGGGATTGATGTGGATCGGGTTTGGAGACAGAAGTGGGAGAGATTGGGGGAGACTCGTTAGATAGGGTCATGCGCATCATCCCATCGCCCACACATTCTGGTAGTGGGAGTGGTAATGGAGGTGGGAGTCAAGGTACTGGTGTTGGTTGGGGTCAAGGTACTACTAGTGATGATGGTCGAGGATGATGATGATGATGGTGACGACGGTGGCACAAGCAGGGGAGGAGGTGGTAGTGGTGTTCAGATAGAGATATCTCCTTTCACAGGAGAGGCGAGCTATGATTACACCACACAAGATACAGATCATGGTGCACGACCTCCACGTGGTGGAGCCTGGTGCCTTCTCAATCTCAGCGTCAGGGTAAAGGGAGTAAGGGGAGTAAAGGGAGCAAGGGGAAGAAACATTTGGGAGCACAAGATGAGGCATCCATCTCTCATAGCTTTGGGAGCTTGGATGTGGGGTGTGGGTAGCATGGATCTTCCTCATCAACATCATATGGCGGATATGGAGGCTATGACGGATATGAAGGGTATGAAGGGTATGGACGATATGGAGGATATGAGGGACATCACCCAACACCATCTTATCAGAGCCAGGAGTCGGGGGAGTCTGGATCTTACGAATATGGGGGCTATGACACTGTGCCTTATGTTGGAGGAGGGTATGGTATATTTCTAAATACCCCATACGCTGCTACTGGATATGGGGATGATTCGTATGGATGCCCTCTTGTTATTCCAGGTGTTGTCACAGTCACTATCGTGACGACCTAGTACCCCCAATACCCCCCTATGGGAGTATTGGTGCATATGACTCTTGAGGATTACCAGAGATATGTCTCTCAGTACACGAAGTGGTATCATCAAATGATGTCCTAGGCTTAATATTGCAACTATGTGGAGCAGACATATTATGGTGGAGGACAACAGAGAGACGGAGATGATTCTGATGAGCCAGCCCGCCCGCCATTCACTTTAGATATGAGTGAAGCAGACATATTCCTTGATTTCTATTGTAATGTTTTTTTTGTTTGACTTATACATTCACGTTATATTTGATCATTTATGGCATCTCCAACTTATTATTGAATTATCTTTTAGTTTCACTTACATTCTTTTAGTTTGAATTACATGACACTTGATTCCTATTGTTATTTATCTTTTAGTTTGAATTACATTAAATTTTAGTTTGACTAAATTACATATAGCATCTTTTTTACAGCTTACAAACCCGACAGCGTGTCAGCTTATTTTTATTATATATTGGGCTGCATTTAGGTCTTAATTAGACGAGTTTAAAGTTTCGGACCAAAAATCTATCAAAAACCCATGGTTTCCCCACATTTCCCCAACATTTCCCCTTTTTACACCATGTCGCCGACATGTCACCGATGTCACATGGCGACATCGACATCGTAAACCTTGTATATATCCTTGTGTGCATTATTATAGTTTTGAATCATGGGGATGTGTCTCATGTGTTTGCTTCATGAATATGATGTGTGTGAGCAGGATATACTATGTTGATTGAATTGTATTTAGTAATTAGGTCTTAATCTATGTGTAGGCATTGTGACTTTGATTTAGTCCAATGAGTTTGACTTAAGACTTAGATTCCGATGAGGAATTGCTAGATATGATTCTAATTGAGGTGATAGTGGAAACACTAGATACTTCTCTTGGTTTGTGTATGTGAGGACATTTTGTCCATAATGGACTGTTATTTTGTTTTCGCCCAAGGTGAGGAATAGGCCTTGTATGGGGGTCCCAAGAGAATTGTGGTAAGATGATAGGTAAGGGAGTGCAATTCCCAATAGCCAAATCATAAGAGAGAATTTTGTTAGTAGATCGGGTAATATATGGTTCATTGAAGAGATTTCACATTAGTGATGCCTTGGATATGTTCCCGTGATAAAAAATAAGAGGGGATTGTGCCCATTAAGTCGAAGCCCCTAGAAACTGCGATGCGCACGTAGAATAATCCACTATCAAGGCCGTGTATGGGGGATGATTTCACATTGATGAAACATCTTGGGTAGTTGGATTGGATCTGGTGTGAGATATACACTACTCGAATGCCAAACAGCATGCATTGCATTTCATATTCATGTGCTTGCTATTGTGTGATAGTCGTGTATGATGCACATTGACTTGCATGTTATCATATAGAGTTGGGTTAGTATTAGAGATCAAGTTGTGTGAAATTACCCAAATAACAAGTGAGATGGGAGAGAACTGCATTATGTGGTGTGTGTGTGCGTGTTGCTCATATCTACGAGATATTACCCATTATTTCTACAGTTACTATATCATATTATTATTTTCTCATAACATGTGTTTTTGAGTAAATACCCTGATTTGAAAGGCTTACTCACCCGAGCTTTCAGCTTATATCGTTGTTATTAATATTTTTCAGGTATTTGATGGATTTATCGAAGAGAGCTACTACATGGAAATTACGGGAATAGAAGATATATGTAGATAATATAGATTTTAGATTAGACTTAGTTGATTTATAAACATATTGTAACTTTTATTATATTTATAAGAATTAATATATTACTCCTTCCGCTTATGGTTTCTTGTGTACCACTCCCATAGGGATATGGGGTGAGAGTTACATTTTAAACCTTTTGGGTATCCCAAGGATCTCTTTAGCTTTGGGATGTGACATTACTTGTTTGATTTGATATTAAATCAGTATGACTAATTATTTCAGCCCAACAACATAGAACTAATACAAGCTAACGACACATTCTTTTCTCTGAATTTAATTTGCAAGTAAAAAACCATTATAGATTGATTGTGTCAATAGGTGAGATGTACCACTTGTTTTTACACATTTATAGAATTCAAACAAAATCTGCATACATAAGTATAGTCCCTGCACAATTTAGCATCGATATAGGCTATAACAGTTTCCTATCTTTGAATAAAGTGATTAGTAAAATCATTGTTCAGACCATTGTTAGCAAAACGTGATACGGCAAAAAGGCGAGACGGTAAAGTATCAAGTTTAATACGGCCTTTACTCAAAAAAGACGAAGTCAAAAAACGATCAATCAAACGAAAAACGTCAAAAATACTTTGATTAAATTGTTCGACTTTAATACGGTAGAGATTCAAAACAAAAACCGTGAGCATATAAGTGAAATTATCAGTTAATTGCCAATAAATTTAAGAAAAAATTATAGTATTAGCCTAAAAAGTAATTTATAATTCTAAATAATTTACATTCACTACTATAAGAAACTTTAATATCACCAATATTCATTTTTTATGAAAATACAATGTAGTATTAAATATTTAATTTTTAAATTAAACAATAGAATAAGAAAATAAACATTAATTAAAGTTCATTTCTCTTTTCATCTCTTTATTAAAAGCCTTTTTTTATTTTTTTGCTTTAGTTTTTACTCATTTAAGGCCATGTTTAGCATAGCTTTCATGAAGATCTTCCTAGGCCCGAAAGGGCTTCTCATCTAATGCTTGAGTGTTTGGTGACGCATCTAAAAACGGCTTTGGATGGAATCGCTTCTTTGGAAAGCTCATTTTAATAAAGTAGGAGTGGGGCTACTTCCAAAAACTGCGTTTGCGGGAAGCAGTTAGCAGTGATTTAAATTTAAGTGAAACTTCCAAAATGACAAAACATCCTTCTAACCTAAAATTATGTAGAACATCCTTTTGTATTATTTTTCTCACAAAACATAATTTTTAGCCAATGGCTTTGGTTCAAAGCTCTTTTTAGAAAGCCCTTCATAACAAAGCCCTTGCATTTGTAGGAAAGCTTCACCAAACAGGGCCTAAGATTATTTCATAGTTCTTAAGTCTATAGAGTTGGTAGAATTTGAATCACAACAGCAACATATAAAAAAATATTAACAAAAAAAAAAAAAACAATTTAAACCTTTTGAATGAAAACAACACATCAATAGATAAAAACTAATAAAAGATTCAATAAAATCCTTGAATCAAAGAAAAGAATAAACATATTTATTTTTTTCATATCTAAAAAGGAAAGACGATAAGTTTTTTTTTAAAAGCTTTAAACATAAAATGTAAAATACATGTTTAATACGTTTTTATGAAAAATACGTGTTTTTTCGTTACATAAAGTTTTTAACAAATTTTAAAACGTTTAAGCATCAAAACGTGGTTCAGACTCTCTAAGTATAATTTAGCAATCAGCTAAATTCACATGAAATAATTATGAACCGGCATCTACCATATATCAGACCCCTCTTCTAAATCAATTAGTCTAGACTCTAGTGCCATGCTTGAAAAGAAGATTCCACATCAAACTCGAAGTTAACCAAGATATGACCTTTGAAACTAAAGACTCTTTGGCTACAGACAAGCAAAAAAAACTCGACAAAACGGACTAAGAAAAATCTAGTCCCCAACCATATATCGGACCAAATCACCAAAACCATAAAGAGGTACTTGAACCCAAGAAGAATCTTGTCAATAGATTGAACACGAGAAAGAGATCCAAAATGGCCTTCCAAAGGCCTACCACTTAAATCCATGACAGTGTGCTGATGTATCATCCGTTCTTATTCATACCATAATTGCAATGATCTTGTGCCATAACATCTCTTTCTCTACACTGAATGTAAACAATGACTTAATAGCACGGAATTCTGAGTCAGAATGTCACCCAAGTTAAGACCGCCACCTTTCTTGTCTCTGCAAACTTTGTCCCATGTAACCCGATGGTCTTTTTTACACCCTCCCCCTTCCCACAAGAAGTCTCCGCAACTTCTCAATTCTCCGACAGTTCTACTTAACTTACTAGGGACTCTAAAAAGTGACATGTAGTACTGTAAACAAACTCTCTGCAACTTCTCAATTCTCTGCAGACTTTGGTTACACTGAACCATTGGATTTGGTGTCTAAGAGAGACAACACTTCTTTACCTTTCTTATCCACCAATCCTTTTTTGATTAATAAAGAAAACATCATTATACGCAGGAAATAATATAAAATGGATCAGAATCATAGCAGCCCCTAAGCATAGGGGCAAAACGGAGAAACAAAAGCAAAGAAAAAACCACAAAACAACAAATACAAACCCCCCAAACACTAAATCATGACCCTCCCATACAACATCTTCCTTGTGGAAATTCCCATGTACTCTCTTGTTGTACCACCCTTAGCAAGCCTATCTACTATATCATTGGTAGAACTAGTGATGCAGGACAACGTGGTTCTTCGAGTATAGACTTGAATAATAAATAAAAGAAGAAAGAATAATAGAAAAAAAGAGAATAATCTGACATTATCTCATTGTCAGGACCTTGAACAAATTGGAATCTCACCAATCTGAAGTAAAGGTTGGTAATGGAATATCACCAATATCAGATAAATAAGAGGATTCACACCTCAAAAACACATAATGTGCAAAATTCTATTCAATTCTCGTATTCTTTTTTTACACCAATAATAAAGCCTTTATATAGACTTATTCCTAAACCCTAATCACATTAAAAGAGTCATAATCTAATACATTTACTTGAAGAGACCTAAAAACACTAAAATACATCTAAAATAACATCTAAAACATGAAATATTATCTATTAAAATTTTAACACGAAAGTTTTAGATAATCCTAATATTAACTGCTTTCCTCGTCAAACTCTAATAAATATTAATAAAATCTTAATCTAAAAAGGACCCAAATAATTGGGTTTACTAGGGAATCTATGGGTATGACCCAATCAACAAGTATGGGCCTAAACATGTAAGTAATTTTCCTAAGCTTGCTAAACTGGTCCACATCATTCTCCCCTTGTTGACGAAAACTTGTCCTCGAGTTTTGTATCAATATTGTAGCCTTCCAACCCATTGAATGAGATACTTGGAATATTTTGCCTTCTTTTGCCTGTTCTTGCATCTCTTCATTGTTGGCATTGAAAGTTTGAAACTCAAAATTTGTTAAACACCGTTTGCTCTAAAAGCTCAAGCTATTAGAGAAAGGCACAACAATGTATATCAAATGGTTCAATACCCTCCCGCACGTGCGGGCTCCACATCCGTTGGATAATACAGGGCACCGAGGCAAACACACACCACAACACACAACCTCACGAGAATAGCACATCCGTAGGAGAATAAACACAGAAATATAGGCCCCCAGGATTTGATCACTTACCTCCCGCTTTGATACCATGTTAAACACCGTTTGCTCTAAAAGCTCAAGCTACTAGAGAAAGGCACAACAATGTATATCAAATGGTTCAATAAAATTTAATCAACTCATCCTTCGAATATATAATAGGATAAAACATATCTCTACAACAAATTGTATTGATTTTATCAATTCCAATAAAGTCGTAATAAACCAGATCTTCAACTGTAGGAACAATAGTCATCAATATGGGCCAATCTTGATGCTCAATTGAATTAATCTTCAAAGGTTGAACTTCAACTGGAATTTTTTGCTCATCAGAAACGCCGAGTGCTTTTGAATCTTCAATCTGAACATCTTATGTCGTCTTCACTGTTATCTGCTTTGCTTCTAAATTAGTCACTCTTCAAGTCAGGTCAGCAATGTGGGTAGACAAGGAGGCTACTTGATCATAGATCTGCTGTAGAAGCTTAGGATTCATCTCCAATGGAGGTGATTTGTTATCAGGATGAGAGGAAACAATGCTCGGATTCCAAAATTGATGTAGCACAACGTGGTTCTTCGGGTATAGGCTTGAATAATAAATAAAAGAAGAAATAATGATATAAGAAGAAGAATAATCTGACATTATCTCACTATCAGGACCTTGATCAAATTGGAATCTCACCAATCTAAAGCAAGGGTTGGTAATGGAATCTCACCAATACCAGATAAATAAGAGGAATCGCACCTCAAAAACACATAATGTGCAAAATTTTATTCAATTCTCGTTTTCTTTTTTTACACCAATAATAAATCCTTTATATAGACTTATTCCTAAACCCTAATCACAAAAAAGAGTCCTAATCTAATAGATATACTTGAAGAGACCTAAAAACACTAAAATACATCCAAAATAACATCTAAAACATGAAATATTATCATATTAAAATTTTAACACGAAATTTCTAGATAATCCTAATCCTAACTGCTTTCCTAGTTAAACTCTAACAAATAATAATAAAATCCTAATCTAAAGAGGACCCAAATAATTGGGTTTACTAGGGAATCCATGGGTATAACCCAATCAACAAGTATGGACTTAAACATGTAAGTACTTGTACTAGGCCTGCTAAACTGGTCCACATCAACTAAGCACGTGAGAGATAGCGAAAGACCAAGCCAACTTTATTAGGCGGACAGGCCCAAGACCACTCATTAGGCTTTGCAAACCAAGAACTGACCAAAGAGGAATCTCCTTTTACCTCAGATATCTCAAAACCTAAAAATTGGCCTCTTAATCCAATCAATAAAGAACAGATCTCAGCCTAACTGCATTCCTTTCCCAAATAGGACTAGAAAAAGAATAGAGAAACAATCAAAATTAAGTAATGAAACACCTCATTGGGTGGGGGCTTCCACGTTGCACAGCACCAATCACTGTCTCTAAAATAGCCAGTGATGTAGATCTCCATTCCTCAAGAATCCTTCTATTGCTCTCACTCCATAAGACAATAAAATAGACTGAAACATAGATCTGAAAACATCTTCCCACTCCTCAGACCGGCTTAACAAGGCTTGCCAGTTTGGGATTTCGTCTAAAAGGGAGATTCCAAATAAAGCCAGCTAAAAACCAAGAAAAATTGTCAATAACTTTAGCATCCTTATGAATGGAAAGCTGAAAAAGAGGGGAAAAACGAGCAGAAAGCGTCAACTACCCCCACCACAAGTCAGACCAAAATAGAATACACAAAGCACATCTCAGCATGAAAAAAAAGGATAAAGCAAAGGCCCAAGCGAGAAAATGAGATTCCAAGGACTGCCATCATACACTCTTGCCCAAGGATTATAGTCCCAGACATTTTCATGTGTCATATTTACTACTGATAATAGCATGTACCAACCACAAGTACCTTATTGTAGGAAGAAAAGAGAGAAATTACCGTTTCCACTCATTGAATGAGATTGGTCTCCTGAGCTTGAAATAAAGATGCCCTAGAGAAAAGAATTAGCAACAACAAAATTATTAGAAATAAATAAATAAATCTATATAACTACAATGTAAGTGAGAAAAAAAGGAAAAGGAACGGCAAAAACAATAAGGATATTCAAATCAAACCTGCTGGCGAGCACGCTGGAGCTCCTGCTCAAGTTGGGTCAGCTTTAGTCGGCTATTCTCTAGTTGTTGAACATATACCTAATAGATTGAGAAAAAGAAAAGAGGGGGAAGGAAGGAGGGAGGGATGGAGGGGCAGACCTAAGTCAATACAAGGGATGCAAGAAAGATAATCAACTGTTCTACATACAAGCTACTTAAAATTGGAAAGGCCTGAGCATCCCACCCAATTCATTTCTTAGGGCCTAATTTCTGAGACGCCCAGCCAAACCTAAAAGAAGAAAAGGACCAGAGCAAAACATTGAGGGCCAAAAAGATATTGAGTTGGGCCAGAATTCAGAATCATATCACCAAGTATACAAAATATATCCATCAACCAAAAATGCCATTCGTATGTTATGACAACCGAATAATAACAAATAAGCAACATGTACGCATTCCATTAAAAACAAAAAACAAAAAAAAGATTTGCATGTGCATGCATATATTATTAAGATTTAATGTTATTAGCATTCTTGGACCAAAAATAATGTAATAATGTTTTTGCCAGGAATGGCCTAAAAAAGCCTGTGATGAATAATCAAGTTGAAGCCAGGTTCATACTAGAAAGTGATTGACTGAGGTCAGCCACACAAGCCTGGCCCACTCCCACCCCGAATTGTATAAAATAGACTGATAATATCAGAATAAGTTAGTAGTAAACAATCCAACGAGCCAGAATATGGCTGTCGCAACCTCCAAGACTTAAACTCTAAAAGCTGGTTCACGCATTTTTTTTGTTGGTTTTTTCATTTTCTATGAAGGTTTTGGAAATTAGTGAAAACCTAAATATCCTGAATTTCAACTTCATATTTACATTTTTCTGGTTAAATTATTAATCGTTGATCAAAAATATTTTAATGATAGAAAATTTGTACAGATTTGTGGTTCATTATATAATTTAAATCGTGAGGAGTGAATTACAATTTTACTTTCTTTGAGAATTGAATTTTATTTATCTGTAGCATTATTGGGAAAAACAATAATATGATAGAACTTAGTTTAGGATTTATGAAGATTTTTCTCAACCTAAATCATAGACATAATGGATATGCCATATTAACACAGTTTGTCTAATGTAATTGAATTGCAATTTTAAATTAATAAATATTTTTAATGCTTATAAATACTATTTAAATTAAATATAAGAGAACCCTAAATTGATAACATAACGAATAGTCATATGCTGATACTACATATCTGATTGTCAGTCCAATAGTATTTTAACCAACGGTTTAATGAATAGTGCAGTTTGACTAAGAATGCAATTATATCTTTCCATATGCCATATCAGATAGCTTTATTTTCATTACGCTACCAAGAAGAGATGAACTATGTGATGCTGGACCATAACAAGGAGAACTACCTTTAAAGAACTGATTATGAGACAAAATTTAGATGGAGGTAAATGGGTAACATGGTGTGATAATATATGACTGCATAAACCCTAAGGTGTGCATCTATGAGTCTTATGCCATTCTAGTTGGTAACACAATGATGAAACTCCAACCAGAACTGCTGTTAATTAATGCTTCAACTAGTGTGCATTGTATTAGCTAATTGACCTAAGCTGTTGACCATGTACCGTGTAGTCATATATAAATTTGAACTAGAACTTCAGACATTTGGAACAACATACATGACTGAGTGTTGATTTCACACTTGATACCATATATTGTTGTTTATTGCCATATCGTGAATCTCACACGCTGTTTTATGCTTATTCAACCAATTCCTACAATTTTATGTAAGAATTTCAACATCTCTATACAAATTGTTAAGCTTCCATAATTTTTAAAAGACTTTCATTGACTTCCATATACTTCAACAAATTAACTCCACTTCCATAGGTCCCAAAGTTTAGACCGAAATCAAAGCTTTAAACCTTGAATATGGAAGTAATAAGACTACCCTGTTCTCCCATGAGCTGAGCATCACTATAACATGAATACAGTGACATTACTTAAGTATTCAAGACAGGAATGAATTTCATTCAGCGATTAATCCTTGATACATCAATTTCAAGTTAAAACTACTTGTTATTCTACAGAAACATGAACTGAAAAAAATTATATGGAACTTTTATAGTAGTGAAAATGGATTACTAGCAGAAAAGTTAAAAAGATAAAAAAAAAAATTAAATATATAAAAAGAACCTACTTTCTTCCTCAGCCGGCTTTTTCTTGCAGCTTCACGATTTTGAGCAAGTCTACGAAGAGTCTGCCAAATGATTATCAAACAGATATCGAAAATGATTAAACTAATATCAGGTAATATCAATATGATTAATTTAAATTGTATAACCTTCTGATCCCCTGCTTTTTCTTTTGATCTGTCACTCGAATCAGAAGCAATGACAACAGCACCTTGACCTGTTTCAAACTGCACAGACAGTACTGAATGTCAACAAGACAATAAAATACTGATGATCAACAGTTCAATTATGCAACAAGGAAGAGAGAATTTTCTGAATATGTGAAATGGCCGATTGCATAACAATAAAGAATAAAATCATCATCTGAAGTTAAATTAATAAGAGACTCCCGTTGAAATATTTGTCAACTGGCATGCATCATAGAACAAATCTCTTGAGATGCAGTACTAGGAACAACTATGTGGGAAGGGAGAAATTTATCACCCTTTGATTCCTATCATCTGTGTCCACATCTGTTGACGTATCAGTCCTGGGACTGGCATCTGCCATTGTAGACTCTCCCCAATTGTCAAAATGAGGAATAGATATAGCAACCAGATTTCGTTGTTGGCCCTTCTGTAATGGCAGACTCTGAGACTCTGCTTTAGAGACAGATGTATTTATATCGGAAGAAGCCAGTGACTGTTTCAGAGAGAGAGAGAGAGAGCATAAAAAGCGAGATAGCTGAGTATTAACAGGTGAAAATAATATAAGTAACAAGCACACATCTCTAAATGAGTAACAAAACTCACCTTATTAAAATTGCCAAATTGGAGGGGATTCGAAGCAACTGAATGGCCACACGACTTTCTTGAATTGAAAACAGGATCTTTATTGTGAAAAATAATCCAAAAAAAACAATTCAGAATCATTTCGACACAAGACTCAACAATCAAAATGAGAACAATTCACAGAAGCATATCAAAACACACAGAATTGCTGAATTTTCTAGAAAGTTCTGATATGCCTGGAACTTCTACAAACTTTATGCAAGAGTTGTTAATGGAAAAGAAGACCGAAAACGATAAATAGAGTGCAACAATATCCATTAACCACCCAAGCAAAGACAATAAAAGTAGGTTCGGGCTGTAAATGAACCAAGCTGAGCTGAACTTTGCCTTAGCTCATCTCAGGCTAGTTTATAATTGCTTAGGCTCTGGCTCCATTGAAATATATGGGCTTAAGCTCGGCTCAAGCTTGCTAAAAAAGAGCAACCTCAGGCTGGGCCCGGTTAAGGCCTAATCTATTATTAGAACTTTTAGACCCAAAAACCCATTTGTGTGCAAGCTTAGACTTTTTAAACCCAAACGACATAACCACACTCGTGTGTTTAACAAGAGTGGGCCGAACACGTTGATAAGTGAAGGAGGTTGCTTTTATAGACATTTGAATGAGGAAAGGATTCTCCCACCTATTTAAACCTTCAGGGGGCAGGGAAGTCTATTTCCAGCCTGTCCAGTAAGAGATTCTATACTTGTGTACTCAATAGTAATTTACACATACATGTAGAACTATTGAAATTTGTTATTATATTAAACAAACTGAGCTCAGCAAGGCTCGGCTCAAACCTGTTTTATAAGTGCACTATGTCCTAGGCTCAAACCAAGGTTTTAAATATTGATATCACAGGATATATCATTCCACCCAAAATAGGGAAATATCTATATCGCCAAAAAAGTTAGAGAAATGAGAAAAACATTGGAAAAAAGGTGGAATTTTCAAAAGGAACTTCGTGGGATACTAATTAAGGGATGTCTACTCCCAACTAAATCAAAATACAAAAGGAATGATACTGGACAAGGCATGCATAAAAAGGGCATGCGTTGTTGTGCATATGTTATTCTTTGAACTTCATATAATACACAGAAGGTTTTTTTAACTAAAAACTAATAATTTATACACAAGCCACAAATAAACTTGGAAAAAGAATATAACCATGTGACATATTTGCGGTTTGGATTGGAGATGTTACTATATTAAGTTTCTAACTTCCACCATGCATAAATCATGTGACCTATTAGGGTAACCCCCGGTCAGATGCTGCTTTAGTCGAGTTATCCCACATCCCTGATTGTAAATCGAACCAAAATTGTATATTGTCCCTTTATTACTCCTAATGTTAGGCTTCCTCCCTCCATCTCAGGATGCCTCCCACCTTCCATCTCATATTCAGTATTGTAACAAAAGTATGGTAACAAACAAGCAATGATCCAAGGATTATAAATACAAGCAATATTTCTGAGAATTATTTCCTACTTTTATTAATTTTTCTTAAGACATTATTAATGAAATATTTTTCAATAACAAATACATGACATGACTTTCACTAATTTCTCATTACAAAATTGTAATTTGAATTTTCATATTTAATATATTCTTTAAAAAATAGTTAATAAAGAATATACCAATCTCATTTTGGTACAAGGTAGATGAAATAGATCATCATTTTATGGCATAAATACAGAACATTTAATCAAATATAAATCCTGAAAGTTTGTTTTTCTTAATGTATATATATATAATTATAAAAGACTCAAATATATTTTCACTCAAAAAATATTTTTTTCAACCAACACATAGATTGGTTTCCCCAAGTCTTTTGGATTTTCAAGTTGTAAATACATAAGAAAAATAGGATTAACCCTACAATTACCTTCACTTTTCTTAAGTGCTTCAAACAATCTATAAATCCTCGGAAAAAACTAGGAAGGATTGCCATATGAGCCCTAAAATTTGGGTTGGAAATTAATTTAAATAAAAAACTAGGACGCTGGAAGAGTTCTGAATTTATGTGCTTCTCTATCAAAGTGAAGGAAATCTTCCTTATTTTGGTTGATATATCTTTTCTGTTAAACAAAAATTAGAAAAAGGGTGGTATATCATGATATATTGAGACATATAGCGATTATAGAGGGATATATTGTAAAATCAGATTTTCCACTATAATTTATATTGACCCTTAGGTAAACGGGATATTTCAAGGGATATATCGGATATATTGAGATATTTTGAACCATAGCTCGGGCTTGGTTCATGAACTTAATCACTGAGCTCAAGCTCCGCTTGATAGCTCAGCTTGTTGACAATCCTAAGTAGGTATGCATGATTATAGGGAACAAAGCATCAAAAAATTTCAGAGTAAACATGCTTAAATGCAAATATGAATTAGAAAAAGGACAAAAATAGTACAATAGCCATCACCGAACCACCCATATCATAGTGAAGATGATGATAGACTGTGTAATGAAAATGCAAATGCTTCATTTCACATATGCCTTGATATTAGATATCAAATATACAAAAACGTTCAAACAATTATGATCATAATTCAGCACCAATAATGTATGAACCTTTCTTGCCCAATATACAAGTATAAAAATAACAATAATCTGAAATTGCGAAGGTCAGCAACATGTATCCAGATCCCCTAGCCTTGCTGGGTGCAAACAATATATGGATATCGTGTAAATATCTATTTAATGCTTATTATGTAATAACAAAACTTATTGACTTATTCTATTTTTGAATTACTATTTTTTGCTTTATTCTCAGATAATCAAAAAGTTCCACAGTAAATCTGCAGAAGTATCAATCCACGAACTGCTGATATACTGTCGTCTTTGATTATATGTGTATGCAAATACATGCCTACATACATACATACATGCATGCATACATGCATGCATACATGCATACATACATACATACATACATATGTGTTGATTGTTATCAAGCAATAATAATAAACACAGTAAACAGAAAATCAAAACTATGCACACATATACGTGGTTCGGCGTAGCCTACGTCCACGGGAGAGAAGAAGTTTCCACTATGTCAAATAATGAATTAGGGTTACAACTTATACTCCTACCTGATATATAGAGAAAATCTCCAATAT
>JAUPMG010000013.1:4903888-4916199 GCA_031762675.1 Pachysandra terminalis | reverse complement strand
CCCGTATCGAAAAGAACCTTGGCTATGACATGAAAGACATGGATCGTACCTTCCATAACTTCATTCGGCTGCGACTCTAAAGCGCAGACATTGCACGGCTAAGTCGGTTGCTGCTGTGGTGCTCCTTTCTTAGTTCCTTTCGGCTGAGTTGGTTGTTGTACCAGTCTAGGGTTCTGTTGGTAGTGGGGTCTTGGCAAAAATTGTTGTTGCTGTTGGGGGTTCTTCGGCAGTTTACAGTCCTTGACATGGTGTCCCAACCGTCCACAATTGAAGCATCTGATGACCGGGGTCTGAAGTGCTGAGGTGTTGGTAGGTCCTTGTGTTCTTTGCCTCTTTTGAGCATCAGTCAAGTTGCTTCGGAAGTGGGCAGGTCTGAAAGTGCTTTTACCCCTTTGATCTTGTGCTTTCCGAAATTCCACCATATCCTTCTCAACCTTTCTCACACAATCCACCACTTGATGGTACTCCGTGAACTCCCTCACAATCAATATACTCGTAATACTCAGTTTCAGTCTACTCCCAAATCTGAAGGCCTTTTTCTCCTCGTCATCAACCTCATAAGGCGCAAATTGTGACAACTCAGTGAACTTAGTTGTGTATTCCGGTACAGTCATGGTCCCTTGTTCCAATTTCATAAACTCCAGCTCTTTCTCTCTTCTCACAGTCCTTGGGAAGTACTCCAAATAAAACCTTACTTTGAAATCCTCCCATGTATACACATAAGTGATTTCCAAGGCAGATTTCCACCAACGTCTCGCTTCACCTTCAAGCATAAAGGCTGCAAATCTGATCATCTCAGTGTTTTCTATCTCCATAACATTAAAGATGTGCTCCATCGAATCAATCCAAGCTTGTGCCTCCATCGGACCAGTAGTACCCTTGAAAACACTCAGTCCTAACTTCTAAAACTTCTCGATGCTCTTGATGTTCTTCTGAGAATCCGTTTGTTGGTATTGATATGCTGCTTGTGCTTGCACTGTGGCTTGTTCTTGAGCATGAGCTTGTTATTGTTGCATCATATCAGTCATCTGTCCCATGGCTTGATAGATTCCAGCCAACTGTGGGTTCTGACTATCATCTTGACTTGTCGGATGAACACCGGTATCCACACTACCACCCCGTCTTTGTCCATCCCTTAAATCAATTTCTTAATACCTGTAGAAGGAAGAAACAACATCCAAGTTTATCATGAAATAAATTTCCAGAAACATGTTTAGTCATACTACACCAGAAAACTTTAAAATATCATCAACTTGAAAACTTTCAAACATCGACAATCAAAACTTTGGAATCTAGTTTAAAACTTGAAAACTTAGGCTCTAATACCAACTTTGACACGACCCAAACTTAAGGAAATTCTCGTAAGAACCCTTAGGTTCGAACTGCAACTCTCACCCCAATCGAAATCGGGAGTGGTAATCAATATCGAACCAGAATTAACAGAAACTTACTAAACTACAAAAGAATCTAATTTAATCGAAAATATTCAAAACTAACCTGTCTATTACATCCACAACAAAGAATAAATCTGCAGAGGAAAAGAAAATACAATGTCCTATTTCAAGTAAAAATCCAAATCCCTAATCCTATACAAAGTATCTAATCAATGAAATAAAACGATAAATCCAGAAGCAAAACTTCACGTAGAAATCACTTCAAGCCTTGACTAATACCAGCATGATCACAATTTAGTAATTCATCTTGCTCCCCATAATCATTAATTTCCTCATTTAAGTTACCTAAAATAGTTGTCATAAGACGTCAGCTACACTTAGCCCAGAAAGTAAAGTCAATTAAGTAACAATCTTAACCCGAAATAAGGTATATACCGATATGCAAATATATAACATAAAAACAATGCTTAGACATGGTAAATATGCAGATAATGCAATCCATGATCAGATTTTTAATATATGAAAGCATGCTCATGCAAAAGACATATTGATCACCAAGTGTGATTCATGCAAAATATCATGATGTGCAATTATGCACATTGTTTAGAATTCGAGTTATGTAAGTCCCACACTAGACCAATCAATTACTGAGCAAGAATATCTTATCGAACCATTTCCCCGCATACACGGCCACTCTCAGTAAGATATTCCTTGTGCGCATCGTAGTTTTGTGGGGTTTTGACCAAGAGCGCACAATTCCCCCACTTATTTGCGGTCAGGGCAATGCAAAAAATCGAAGGTGTCAAATAATTAGGACTAACCTCAGTGAGCACTATACAAGGCGAATGCCAACAGAATTTCACTCGGCATCAGTTACGTATAAAAATACGCTGTCATGATCCACTCAAGTTAGATCAGAAAATACGTTATCATGATCCACATAAGTGAAGTCTGATGGTAAGTCAAGTTTATGACCAGAATGTGGTCATTAACCCATATTGGCTATGCTGTGCAAAGTGAAGTGATGGTGCACATTAGCTAATTATTCATGTAAGCGTACAGTTGTGCATTAATTCTAAAGATGGATTATCATACCTTAAAAACATAATTAACTCATGATGATAATCAATCAATTCAAGATGATAACATATAGATGATTAATCACAATTAATTTCAATAACCATAAATTAATTATCATATAAGTAAAAAAATAATTTAACAATAATGATAACAAAAACACACAGGGTAGCCACCGGCTAGCCATTCGACAAGCTAAGCATCACAACAAACTAGTCTGGGCTGACCGGCGGGCTAACCGGCACGCCGGTTGACCATCCGATAGCCTAACCAGAGGCTCACAAACAATTAATCACAGGCTTGCTGCTGCCCAGTAGGACGGCCGGCACACCGGCTGGTCATCCGGCAGGCTAAGCAGTAGAGTCAAAAACAACCAAAAACAGACAAGGTAGCCATCGGCGGGCTGGTCGGCACACCGGCTAGCCATCCGGCAGGCTATCTAGTAGAGTAAAATCAACCAAAAACACACAGGGTAGCCACCGGCTAGCCATCCGGCAGGCTATCCAAGGGGCCAAATTCAATTCACAGTAAATGGGGAGCCACCGGCAGGCTAACCGGAACGCTGGGTCACCTTCCGGTAGGCTAGGTAGCATGTCCAATTCCCTTATTGGGAACCGGCACGCCAGTAGGGCTGCTGGACCAACTGGGTGCAACTGGCATGCCAACAAGTCGCCGGTTGGGCCCAGTACGGGGTTTTTCCCTGATTTTCATATTTCAAGTTAGATTCAACAATTTTTATCAACATAAACTCATAATTAAATCAAGTTCCGAAACTAGCCCAATTATAATCTCATTCAAATCATCAAAGTTATATGCTTGGAAGAATTAATATAAAAACAATTAAGGGTTTTATGAAGAACATATTTTCATATGAGTTGAATTCGATGAGGTATGTCATACTCTTTGAATATGGCATATCACCTAATTCAAATCAAGATCATACACAAAAGTGAAGTTACTTACCTTGCTTATTGCGCGAATCCTTGTTCTTCCTCAACGCAGTTCAAGTTTTGAACAGTTCTTCTTCTTCGTCAAGCTTCAGATCTCAACTATTTTCAGAATAATGGTTTGGACGACCAAACCATGCTCTAGATTGTTTTTGTGAGTTAGTCTTAGTTTAGTCTCTAATCCCAACCCTTTATTTTCAATTAATTAATCTACACCCTTGATTAAGATTAACAACAATCCTAATACAATACAAACATTATCTAAATCTTCTTTTATTTAGATTTGGACTTGTCTAATCCTATGTCTTATTGTCTTTTAATCTTAACCATTCATTATGTTTAATTATTCCTGCGAAATCTCAGCCATTAGATTAACTTTGAGGTTATGATTGTGTGTGATGCACTCTAGATCATCTATTGTGCTCCCACCAATCATAATTGGTAAAAGTCAACTAATCAGCTATTACTAAAAATTTTAGTTTAGTCCTTATTTTCTAACTAATTACATATCAAACTTATTACTAACTACACTAAGCTCCCTTAATCGAGTTGGGTTATTACACCCGTCACATGTTCTAGACTGGAGTTAGTTGTAGCTACGAAAGGATGTATCATACGTAGAACAACCTATGCAAGTATTGGACCGCTAGGAACAAGTCTCGAGGACCAAGACTATTCCTTTGGTGATGATTCAGTTGAGTCATCACGACGAATCTGAAGCTTCATGGGAGCTAGAGTCCGAGATCCGGGAATGTTACCCTCATCTGTTCACAGATTAAGGTATGCAATTTCGGGGACAAAATTCTTTTAAGGGGGGGTAGGTTGTAGTGACCTAGATCCTTTATTGGAATTTTCCTTATTTAATTAATTTATTTGATAATTAAATTTGACATGTACTTATATAGTAAATTAATTATTTAGACATAAGGTGTACTTAATGAGACTATATGGGGTTAAGTTGTGATATGAAATTTTAGACTCACCAACTCAAACGTTGTGCGTTGAATTGGTCTGGGGATGTGTCGCGAGGGAGAGTGGGGAGAAGAGTTAGGGAGTTAACTCCCTATATCTCTAACCTCTCCATTGTTCCAAACACAATATACCTTGTGTATGGGAAAGAGGGCCACCTTGTCTCAACCCCTTACCACCTTTGAAAAAACCAATCAAGCTGCCATTGAAGGAAATGGAAAAGGAGGTGGGCAATAGAAATTCCTTAATCCATGAAATAAAGAGGGGGGTGAATTCCAACATTGAAGAATATGGAGAACAGATTCCCATCTCACATTGTCATAGGCCTTCAAGAGGTATAACTTTAAAGCACATCTAGGTTGAGCTTGTCCAGGGTTGACACAGGATTAACCACTTCCTTCAATAGTTATTGAACTTGATTAAAAAAAATTTCTTATTTGGACCACCACTTGTGCACAAATCGCAATATCATGACCCGTAATTCCTGGCAAAAGAGATTTCACTCATGCTATTCCCTCAGGATAGCTCTTTTGACAAACTTTGCACAACAATCTTGCATTTAGCTCTTCTACATACTCCCAGAATCTATCTTTTTTCCTGGCCATTGTATTCTTTCCTACATGTTAAGAAATATATAAAAAGTTTAATTCAATTATAAAAAAAAATTATTTCTAAAATATTAGAATTTTTTCATTTGTTCTTATCACTAAAGCATATCATTTAGTTTATCAGTCATATAAATAGATTAAGAAAAGATAAAATTTACATCCATAAACAAACAAAATTATAAAAGCATTTGCTGACATCTTGCATTACTAGTAACAATACAAGATGTACTTTCAAAAAAGAAGAAGAAAGAAGTTACCTATTTCCAAAGAAAAAAGTACTTCCAAAAAAGAAATACACTAGAGTCTAAACTTTAGTAAGTATCTATACAATGCCAGTAGTGAATATCCTTGTCAATTCAAACTAATTTTTTTATATGAACCTTTCAAAGAGTATGTTAAGAGAGTTAGTTTTATGGCATTAATAACTAATCAAGATGAATGCAACCATATAATTTCATCAAAAGGCAACCATTTAGATTGTTGTATTTGGCCAAACCAGTTTTAAATTCTTCTTTTTCTTCTATTGAGTGTGCATCATAAGGTAGGAACCAACTTGGTCATAGTGTGTGTGTCCCGAACCTTGTTGGTCAAGGGATTTGAACCCAAGTATGTTAGTTTTTCATTCAGACCTCACCAACTGATATTTAAGGTTGGTTTGAACTGGTACATTGTAAACACTTGTGTTAGGTTCAAATAGCAATGCATGTCCTGACCTGTAATACAACCAAGATTTAAATAGGTATTCTCATGTTGTGCTGCAACCTATTCATTTCCCTTACCGATCAATTAAAAAAAATAATGATAATAATATGATGATATTTTTGTAAGCATGCGCTCATAAATATTATTTGCATATTTTAATGTCTGTTAAGTGATCTACTTAAATTCTTGGCAAAACAGGGTGTAGAATGAGCCATTTCAATCTTGATAGTCAGTATTCAATAATACATTCAATAATATAATTGTTAGTCACACAAAAAAATGGACAGTTGAGATGAGAGTCTAAGACAAATAAATAAATGATAACTGAAGGGTTACATGCCTGAAAAAAAAAAAAAAAAAACAGATGGTAGCATAGCTAACTCTTGCAAATCAATCACTACTAGATTGGGTTAAAGGTACTTACAAATTAAACCTACTAATCTTAGTTGATAATATGACAACTTTGGAGAAGTTCCTGCAGTTCTCAATGGTTGTTGATAATAAGGTGGGATAAAATTAGTGATTGGACAAGAAGAAGAAGAAGAAGAAACTCTAGACAAGTCAACTCACAAGTGTATTTCCAAAAAAGAAATCCAGATTTCTTGGAATGATTAAAAAAATCCATTTAATACCTTTTTCTCTTTAGAATGGTTTCCAAGTTCCAACTTTCCATCTTCCCTTTTTTCCCTTTTTTTGCTTAAAAAATTGTATTTTTTTGTATTTGTATAATATGGTTGTTGTATTATATGGGTATCATACATTGAACATGAATAATATGTGTATTATACCGAATTATTGGGTTGGATACGCCAAATGCAAGTAGTTTTTTTATTTATACGTATGTACGTGTATTATATGCGTATAATACGTGTATTTACTAACTATGACCACGAGTACGTATACATTTTGAGGTGGACGACGCCACTGTTGATCAAATCAGATAGGAAATCAGGAATCTTTCTGAACTCGCGCTAGCATCTTCCCTGGATTGAATGATGATGGCCCATCAAGTTTGTAAATTCAGGATCTTTCAATATGTCATAGAGAAAATATCTTGAAAGATTGAAATCCACAAGATCAGGTTTCTTGTGAACAAGAGGAAATAGATCTATTTCAAACAGTGTACAAGGAGAGATACATTTAAAAGCATTAATTGATTGTTTCCTTGACAATAATGAGGATGTTTCTTTTGGGAGAAAACTATCAACAACCCTCAAAACCCCAAAATTGATTTGGTTCGGATAATCTCCCTTTTTAATCCTCTCTCATTCCCTTCCCTTCTCTTCCTTAACAAAGAATGCATCCATAAATGGATTAAGTTCCATGAATAGTACTTAATACACACACCCATGTGCTTCTCCTCCATGAAAATGCCAGGGTTATAATAACAAAGTTCTGCATTTCGAAAACACCTCATCGGATTTTGCTTTCCATCCATGGACTCATCATATATCCATTCAGAGTAGCACTTCACGCCTCTTCTTTGGGATGGCTTCGGGATTACCTTTTCTCATCATTGCCACAAACTCTTCGTAATTAATCCGTCCATCCTGCGAGCATTGGAAACATTAATGAACTTGATCAAATCCAGATATGTACCTGCTTCATCAAATACTTGGTTTTTCTTGATTCCTGTTTGTTACTCAAGGTTGGTTGTGGACTTTGAGTCTCAAACTGTTGATCTAACACACATACCCTTATGAACAAAGGATGGTTGTTATTTATTCTAAGGTATATGTCTTCTTGATCAAAACAAGATGGTACATTGCTGTGGCTGAGACTTTGATTCACTTATCAATTAACTTAAGACTTTGGTTGTCAAACTATGTTTATAGTTAAGGTTGAGTTAAGTATAGCAGTCAGTTGTTAATTTTCTTTTCGTTTATTGCTTACATTATCGGCATCGACTTCTGAAAGAATTTCCTTTATGTCTCTCCCATCATGCATCCCAAATTCGCGGAGAGCTTGCTCTAGTTCTTCTGTTGTAATATACCTAAATATAGAAGAAAACTGTAATATAGTAATCCATTCGCCATAGGAATAATGAAATTAATCAGCAAAAGCAAAGGATTCGTATAGGTGATTAATATCAATAACGAATATTTACCCGCTATTATCTTTGTCGAAATACTGGAATGCTGTGTATAGATGCTCTTCTCTGTCCATTCTGTTCATGTGCATTGTAGCTGTGATGAATTCTTCGTAGTCTATGGTCCCATTGCCATCTGCATCAGCCTATAGTTTAAACAAATTGGTAAGACCTTTCATATGAGACTAAACTCCTACTCAATGAAAAATCAACTGTGTTTGGATTTGAGCCCCTCAATCCAAGTCCATTGTTTGGGTGTTGCCCGGATTTGTATTTCCCAAAATCCTTGAGATTTCAAAAGAAGGATTTTAAGTAGTTATTTCTGAAATCCCAAGGGATTCCCCCCCTCTCCAGGACTCGAATCCAACTAGTGGAGTAAGAAGTCATCATATATTTTAAACCTATGGATTTAGATATACACAAACCAAATCAAAATTTGAAATCCAAATAAATTCTATTTTATTTTCAAATGTTTGAGATTTACCGCCTCCATTAACTGTTTAACTTCATATTCAGATAATTTTGTTCCTTGCTTAGAGAGTCCCTGCTTCAGCTCTTCGAGTGTTATTGTCCCACTGTTGTCAGTGTCCATGTTCTTGAACATTGCCTTCAATCCCATCATTTCTTCCTCCGATAAACAACCTGCTATAACCTACACAATTCAAGGAAAAGGGAAAGAAAGGAGTTCAGTGAACAAATACTATATTATATTGGTTTGAATAGGAATTTGATTGCTAGATTCAGCAAAGTCAAGACATTAGCATTCATGGAAACAACATAATATTTAAATACTATAGTAGAAAGTAATCAAAAGTTTAGGATTATGTTGGTTTAAACAATATTATATCTTATAAATTGCCTTGTGTAAGGGTCTAATAAGCTCATTAGTGCTATGTTATCTCTTTGAAACATTTAATGTGAAATTATACTCCCAATAGATGTTTAGTGACACGAAATAAAGAAAAGGAAATTTATGAATTTCGTACTAGAATCTATTGAATGTGTTCATAAAACATAGAACACATTCATTTAACTTGAAAAACTTCTTTTGTTTATTGTGGAATACAGGTTGCCATTAGGATTTGGCATTGCAAATTTGAAACGATATTACTCGTGATTGTGTAAACTATTGGAAATTCTGTTCTCCTTTCGGTTTTAGCACTTTCGGTAATGATGAAAGCGAGGAGTGAAGTATACCCGAAGAGCAACTTTCTTGAACTTATTCATTGCTCTGAACTGTTTAAGCCGGTTGAAGACAGCATTGTCAAGAGGTGTATCAGGTGCTTCTCCACCTTCTTTGATCCATGGATGATCTGAAAGCCAATATGTAATGGAGTAAAATTCAGGAATTATAGGTTAGCTTGAATAAATAAATTCCATTCTGAGAAAACTCGTCAATGAAACATATTAGTAGCAACATATTTCCTTGCAATAGAAATTTGAATTCATATGTGCAGAATGAGAACTGAATCATACTTAGGACTTGGAATGCTGTCAACCTCAGTTTGGGGTCTGGATTTAACATCTTCCTCACCAGATCCTTTGCTCCAGCTGAAATTGTAGGCCATGGCTCGCTTGTGAAATCGACATGCCCACGTAAGATTGCATTGAAGATTCCATTCTCCGACTCTGTCATCAATTCAAACTCAATTATTTTCATTACCAGTCCAAGGTTAGAAATCCAGGAGGGGAGGAAAGAACCATTAATGTTTAGATGAAAAAATACCAGCCCAAAAGGGAGGAACTCCACTTAGAAGAATATACAACATGACTCCGATACTCCATATATCAACTTCTGGTCCATATCTTCTCTTTAAAACTTCAGGTGCAATATAATATGCACTGCCGACGATGTCTCTAAATACTTCTCCTGTCAGAAGGACCAAACCAGGGTAATTCTTAGCTGAAGTTAGAGAATAAGGTAAGCTACTTTTTTGATTTGGAGGAAAAAAAAAAAGCTACTGTGATTAAAAAATTAAGGACTTAAATTTTGATTTGTAGGGAAATTTCACACCTTCAGAATAAGAAAAGTTTGAAGAATTTTTTTTTTTTTTGAAAATTTTTGAATCTCTGCAATATTTATCGTAAAAAATTATACAAGAAGTTCAAGCTAAGAGCAATGTTGATGCAGAGAAAATTTTGGCTATCTTTTGAAAAGGAATTTCACAAATTATCAAAAAGTCGTATTAGTAGTAAAAGAATTGAAGAGACCCAATTTCATAGTTATGCTAAGGAAGAATTGAACCTATCATGAAGATAATAAAAGTGAACAAGATAAGTGAAATGAGATTCAGTTTGTAACCTTGCTTGAAGAACACAGAGAGGCCGAAATCTGTAGCCTTGAGTGGAGCGTCATCATCCTTGTTTAGCAGAAGGAAATTCTCAGGCTTGAGATCCCTATGAACCACTCCCATCGAATGACAAGTATGAACAATCTGTACAATAGTCCTCAGCAACGATGCTGCCTCACGCTCCGAATAATGCCCCTTTGAGATAATCCGGTCGAAGAGCTCTCCCCCGGCACACAGCTCCATCATTAAATGAACTGATTGCTTATCCTCATAAACTCCTTTCAATTCCACAATATTTGGCTGTCCTGTCAAATGGTGCATTATCTGAACTTCTCTCCTAACATCCTCAATATCCTCCTTATTGATGAGCTTTCGTTTTGCTATCGTCTTACACGCAAATTGCTCACCGGTTTGTTTATGAGTACTTAGGTGAGTGACTCCGAATTGACCCCGTCCAAGCTCCTTTCCTATCGAGTAAGTAGCTCTCACATCTTCCATTGGCCTACCCAAGACCGGTCCTATCACCATTGGCTTGGAAGGCTTGGAGGGTGCAACAGGGGAAGATGGTGGTGGGGCTGAAGGTTTAGGTGGTGGGGTGTGGTTTTCAGGAAAAAAGTTGCTGGGAACATCGGCAGGTTGGTTATGGGGAAGTGATTCAGGTATGTGGGTTCTTGATGCGTCATTGGTATTACCACGGGAACAACAATTACCCATGGTACAAGGAGGAGAGGGGAGAGGAATTGGGGTTTTGGGGGTTGAAGAAAGGGTGGATTGAAGGAGGAGATGCATGTATAGGAAGAGAAAGGGAATCGGAGGTGAAGGAGAGAAAGAAAGGTGGAAAAGGGAAGGCTACAGGTTGGACTGTTGAGGAAACTGTAGGGAGGATTGATGGTGAGGGATTGTAGGGGGAAGAGAGAGAGAGAGAGAGAGAGAGAGAGAGAGAGAGAGATGAGTTTGAAATCAGTTTGAAAGAGTCGTTGGAGAAGGTGGCGGGTGTTGGGACACATAGGTTCGGAGGAATTCGCGGGAAATTAAGGCTAGGAGGAATCTGTCTTTTGTTTATTGAAGAATTTGCCCCTAAATTGGTTGTCTCCTCGTGCCCGTAGTTACCAGAACATGGTTGTTATTCTCGGGTCCGTTGATCAGTTCGGTCCGGGCTGAACCTGATACGGATTGGCAATCCGGTTTAAGATCAGCTGATCCGAGTCCAATCCAAAAGTTAGATCGTCTTTAAAAAAAAATATATTTGAAACGGTCGGATTGGTCGCCAGACCGACGATACCGATTGGTATGGACCGATACCTGTTGAATCATTAATTTTATAAATTAAAAAAAAAAAAAAAATCTTTGGATCGGTTGGATCAGTCCGATCCAATCACTGGACCGGTACAAATCGGTTAATCCAAATCGACCAGTCCAAATTGGTATCGGTTGAACCGATATGATCGAAAGCCACCAGATACAATTGTATCGTGACAAAATCGGACCGGTCTTTTACGATCCCAATAAGGATCGGTCAGATCCTTAAAACCCTTACCAGAGAGCAAAACAAAAAAACGTAAAGCAGGAGGGAGAACGATAATTTTGAAAATGTCTATACATACAAAGAGCGTATAGAACTTGTATGTGTGTATATATACTATTTATGTAATAAAATATATATTTTTTTATAGTAAAAAAAGATTAACTTTATTTGATATTAATAAATTGATTTTAACGAAGAAGAAGGATTTTTATTTCAAATCCAAAGACAATTTTTGTTTCTTCTTTCCTCAATCGTTGTAAAAAGATATTATAAGAGGTAATAAATAGGAGAGATAATAAGAGAGAAGTCTTTGTTTTTATTAGAAAGTTGTTACTTCTTTTAGATTATATATATTTATATATGTTTTGTGGGTGATTTTGTGAATAGTTACAAGTATGATATTACTGATCAACGGGAACTTAAATCAACAGGTGATCTGATCCCGTCTTTAAAAGAACTAAAGAGTAAGATTGAGTGACCGTTATGTCACGACCAAAATCCAAGGTAATTCTCGTGGAACTCCTTAGGTTCGAAGCGCGACTCTCACCCCAACCGAAATCGAGAGTGGTAACCAATATGGAACCAAACCATAAGAATTAATGAAACTTAAAGGAATACACTTTACTGAAATTAATTAAAAGATAACTAAGTTATTACATTCAAAACATCTAATGAAATAGCAGCGGAACAGAAAATAAATACATTCTAT
>JAUPMG010000013.1:4882199-4903788 GCA_031762675.1 Pachysandra terminalis | reverse complement strand
GAACATCTACCTCTAGTAGAATTCTCTTACAACAATAGTTTCCATGCTAGCATTGGCATGGCTCCTTTTGAGGCATTATACGGGAGGCCGTGTCATTCACCTGTTTGCTGAACTAGACGACCAACCAAACATTTGGAAAAATATGGGAAACAAACATCCCAAATGAACTAGACAACCAACCAAACATTTGGATATTGTTTTGTTACTTCCTAACCAAGAAAAGAAATGAAAGGGAAAATTCTCTCCATGAGCTTCGGGTGCATGCTTGCTTGTCAGCATTCGCTCACCTGGCTATTTACCGTCCGGCAAGGATGAAGGCAAAGAAATAGGATGATTATCCTCTCTTGTGCTTGTCATTTGATCTGCATGCCACTTGAAGAAGCCATCCTCAAGAGCTTCCCGCATCCATGGATGCCAGCAACACTCGATCGCTTCAGGAATAATAAGACAACTTCTCTTACGGGTGCTCTGTTCTGGCCACGAGTCTAGCTCCTCCTTAACCAGCAAAGCAAACATTGCAGCTTTACACAAACCTTCTGGATTAAATTCGTTTTGGTGGGTTTTACTCTTAAAGTGGTAATACCTCAGAAAGTGCTGACACAGAAGAAGAGCAACACAATTAGTCTAGTATGATCCAAACCAATAGCAAAATATAGATACATCATTACCTGGTCTTCAATATACGAATAAAATTTGTAAAAAATAAATAAATCTCAGCAGTAAGAGCTGTAAGCAGGAAAATAATATCCAAAGCAACACATGCATGCTAAAGTGAACACATTTAAAACTTTTACATGTTTTCCACACATGCACGGCAAGTCTTGTGGAGTTGACCTAATTAACATCCCTGAGCTGCATTCAAGCATCACTTGTCAGACCATTAATTCAATAACCAGATCATGAAGGTGAAGGAAAAATATGAAGCATGTCCTGACGGAAAACTGCTGGCTCTAGAGCTGCCTTATTCACAACTTGAAGCAGATTGAGGGAGGAGAAAAAAAACAAAATCAAGTCTCCAGGAAGTAAACAGCCAACATTATTTAGATTCTCCTGAATGTTCGAGTTATGGAAAATACTCAAGAGTTTTAGTTACCCTACATGCTCAACAATTCCTCTCTCTCTCTCTCTCTCTCTCTCTCTCTCTCTCTCTCTCTCAACAATGCCTGCGATGCTGGAGAGATGAAACAGAAAGCTCTAGATATGATTTGAGTCAATGAAAGAAGTGGAACAACATTCCATAAAAGTCTCATGATGTTATTTTCCAGAATTTCACATAATTTTGTAAAATATTTTCCGGTGTTTTTTAAATTTCCGTCGTAACAAACATGAGAAAATTAATTACAAAATTCTGATTTTTTTTTCTTATCCAGTATTTTACAGTACAACAAACAGAGCCTAACGAGTGGTTTAGGCAGCACCATAATACACCCAAACATAGCGATTATGAGATGTAAGTAGATACAGGTTCAAGATTATCCATTCAATCTTCTTCCCTTCCATTACTGAATTTTTCTTCCCTCAGAAGTCCCGCTTAAACATTTCCAGAACCATTCCCCTTTGGGCTGGCTGCATTTCCTCTTCTTTTGGTGCTGCTTTCCCTAGTTTGCATCTTTACTACTTTTCAAGGATTTTCTTTCCTAGGCACCTTTGGAAGTGGGAGAATAGGATCATAATGGTCCACATGGAAGGGATAATTCACATAAATCCATATAGCATCAAATTTAGTGATGGTAGTGGGTGGTAGAAATTTGACAAATCCACAGCCAAAAATGTTGAGACCATAGTGTACTAGGGAGCTACTTTGTAGGAGAAAGAAAAAGGAAAAGAAACAAAAAGTAAAAGAAACAAATAAGGCATCCCATTTTATCATCGAGGTTCATCACAATGTATTAGGTAGTGTTTTAAATGCCACGATATGTCCCTAATTTTGGAGGGAGTGACACAACAATATGCAGAAGTCTCTCCAGCATATTTCTCCTATATGCCGTCAACATGTCGTGTATGTCAATGACATATGGGAGGACATGGTGGGAAAAAAAGGTGAAAAAATGGGTGAAAATAATTTATTTTTTTAACAAAATTTTGGGAGGTATGATTGCATAGCAACATGGAAAACAATGAAAAAAATCATAAGGATAGTCTAAATAAGACAAACATTTAAATACACTAAACACAATAAAATTGTCCAATGGCATAATACAATTAAATGAAATGAGTAAATGCAATGAGGAGACATCAGTACGTCACATCCATAAAGATTAAAGAGTAGCGTCCTAGTTCAATGTCATCCCCATCACCCCAACACCCCTATTATATGCATTATTTTATACATATTTTTGATTATTAAATGTATCGAGTTCTAAGTTAGATCGTTACAAAGTTTCATTAAAAAAAGACTTATTTTCATCCTTTTTTCTTTTATTTTTCCACCATGTCAGTGATATGTCTTGCGACATTTACAAGCTCAGTGCTAAGGAGCTTGTTTGTAGAACACAGAGCCCATTTTATCATTGGGGTTCTTACTCATCCGTCAAAATTTTGCAAATCCACTACAAATGAATGGAAAGAATTTATGTTACAATGAGAACCAGGTCAGGAAGGTAACAACTGACAATGAATGGTCCTACAAGTCAATGCTCTAGCAACTTGGCATGTGGCAGGTGTATTGTAATAACCCAAACAAAAATAATAGGGTTAATGTGTAAATAATGAAAGATTAGGAGTTAATTTAAAATGTTGGTAAATAGCTGTCATGTTTGACTTTGACTTCTTGTGATTGGTGGATTGTACTATAGGAAACTAGGTGCATCACACACAATCATAACTTCTTAAGTTATAACATGTGGCTAGGATCATGTAGGAATCTTCAATATAAAATTAATGGTTGAGATCTAACAAGAATTAGAAACAACTCTCTATTAGAAAAGATTCAAGTCAAAATAGTAACTAGCCAACTAAGACTAGGATATTAAATCAAAAGTTTAGGATTAGAAACAACACTTTATTAGAAAGAAACCAATTTCGAAAGTGAATAATAACTAACCAACTAAGGCTGGAATACTAATCTAAGGGTTGAGATTCAAATAACCTGATCTAAGGGTAGAGAATTAAACTTCTAAATTCTAGATTAGTAAATTCCTGAGAATCTATATAAACACTAGGCCTGGAGAGATAGATCCATTGCTTGGAGAAGAAGGAAGAAAAAGAAGGTGTGATTCTTAAACACCAACCAGCAACCAAGGTAGTATTCAAGTAAAACACTATTTTCGATTTGAACTAGAAGTACATGTTATATTCTTTGAGTATGACATAATATATTATTGATTTGTTCTTAAAGGATAGCTTGAGTAGGATTTTCTGGATTTGAATACCGCGATGTGATTAAGTTGATTTAAGTAAGGTTTGTGTAAAGTAATCATTGGGTTTTGTGTGAATTTTTAAGTTAATTAATGTTGTTAAATAAAGTTTTGTGATATGAGGATAAAAAGGGATGAAAAATAGGAGGTTTTGGTGAAAACGCGACATTCGGCAGAGCCCTCGGTATACCGAGAATCAAACAGGAGGTTCGGCAAACCCTCAGTATACCGAAATGCATACCGAGCCAAACCTTTAGAAAAACAGGTCCCTGGTTGAGCTGCCGAAGGACCTTCGGTATACCGAAAGGCATGTCGAGGCCCACAGACAAGAAATTAGGTCCCCGATTGAGCTGCTGAAGGATATTGTCACATCCCAAACTTAAGAGATCTCAAAGTAGTCTCTAAGAAGTCTGAAATATGACTCTCACCCCATTCCACATGGGAGTAATAGTCAATACATTGCCAAATACTGAAAATATAACTGAGATATTATTCAATAATAAATGACAAGTCAAAACTCAACTTATTACATCCAAGTCATAACAAAACATAGCATAGCAGCGGAAAAGGAAACGAAATCCTTTAGTTTCATGCTCAATCAAACTCCTAAATAAAATATAGCCTAACAATGGCCAAAGTAAACTTTGGCATGCAAGCCAACAAAATCTGGTAAAATCCCTAATATAAGCACTAATTAATTTTTTCGATAAAATCAGTAACCTCGTCAAAACGTGATTCCATGGTTTGGTCTCCGTATTCCAAGTCATCCTCCTCTAAAGTTTCTGAAAATATGGTTGCTTGAAAACATAAGCTACACTTAGCTTGTAAGTAAACAAGTCTAAGAAAGTTTATAATTGAAGTAGGGACAATGCCACCCTTCAATGGTAATCCATATAAACAGTAAACAGTAAACAATAAATCATGAGATGTGTGATGAATATGCAATAGAACAAGATATGTGTGATGTGAGAGATATAATATGAGTGAATATGCAAGTATAGTATATGCTGAATATGCATGGAGTCTTAATTTAAAGAATGCATGTTGTGCACTTATCATATGAAATCACCAAGTGTGATCTAGCAAACAAGTGAAATATGCAATGCAAACTATTAGAATATTGATAATATAAGTTCCAACAAGACCGATCCTTCCTTGAACAAGATGTCTTCTCGAACCATCCCCCCAATACAGGGTCATTCTCAAAGATAAGATATTCCATGTGCGCATCATAATTTTAAGGGGCTTAGACCTAAAGGGAACAATTCCACCACTTGTTTTTTATCAAAGGCAAATAATCCAAGGTTCACAAATGTGAACTATCCTCAGGGAATCATACATATCAATAAGCAACAGGAATCACTCCTTGATAGTCCATTGGATCAACATAAGTATATTGGGATAGCTAGTCCCCCAACTCCAAAAAAATATGTCTCCTCACCTATTATGATTTCCAGATCATAATAATCTCTTTATAGCCTTAAAAATCCAGATGTATAGATTCACATACAAAAGGTGTAGCCTTTAGACCAAATTCATGGTCATGAAGCATAATGATGTGCAAGTGAGAATGTGCTCATTAACTAAGCATACAAATCATATGTACAATGTGCAATATGGCTAATTAACATGTTGGACATAAATAAATAAGTAATATGAAGCATATCAAAATATCACATGTCCACCAAACATAGCCAAGGGGTCCATAAAGAAGTATAAGAAATAAGCATATTATAGCAAAAGTAACACTATAATTGGTCTAATGAGATCAAAATAGATTAGTACATGAAATTTCAAAGCAAACGGGTCACATTTGTAAATCTCAGCAAGCCGAGGGGTCGCCGAGTGGGTCTTGGTGTGCCTTTGGCGGCCTTTCGACGAGCTGAAGAGATCGCTGAATCCACCTGTTGGGTTTCTGGGGTTTTGGGTTAACTGTCAGAAAGTCAAGCTCAACGTGTTGTTCGGCGCGCCGAGTGGGGTCTTGGTGAACAAACCAAGGGCTTTAAAAATCCTCTGTGACGCTCAACGTGCTTTCGGCGCACCGAGTGGGGTCTCAATGACAAATCCAGGGGCTCAAAAATCACATAATGTGGCTCGGTGTGCTCTCGGCGAGCCAAGAGGGTGCAGAGTGGTTTCTGGGCAGTTCGGCTTACAGTTCGGCGCGCCGAGGATGCCACCGAACGTCGCGGTTTGGTCTATTTGGCCTGTTTTTGTCTCCTCTTCAACTCCAATCATAAAACTTGGTTAAGTAATCCCACATAACTTTGAATTCCGCACAAAACCCAATAAACAAACTTCATTAAACATAATTTAATTCATACTTATCATATCCTACCATTAAACTTAGAAAACTTAGTAAAAACTATTAAAATACTTCATACACAATGAAGGTAACCTTGAACACCTATTAAAACTATAAACAAAGTTATCCTTGAATACTTACCTTGATTTGACAGTTGGGGTAGAGAGTTACACCTCTTGCTCTTCTTCTTCTTCTTCTTCTTCTCTAAGTGATGAATCAACCTCCCAAGGCCTTGTGTTTATATAGGCACTTGGGAACTCTAGGATTAGTAACTCTGGACTCTTAATCTCAGCCATTGATTGGTTATTTTAAATCTCAACCTTTAGATTAATTTCCCAGCCAATATTGGTTTCTTTCTAAGTTGGTTTTGTTTCTATTTTAGTTTTAGAATCCTAGCTTTATTACTAACTTTGTTGTAGACAATACTTACTAATTGTTAGTTTTTAAATCTAAGCCATTAATTGGAGATTGGAATCTCCTACAAGATCCTAGCCACATGTTTAACTTTAGAAGTTATGATTGTGAGTGTTGCAGCTTAGTTTCCTAATTGTACAACCCACCAATCACAATTGGTCAAAATTCAAACGATACAGCAGCTACTAAAATTTTAAGTTAACCCCTAACTTTCTGGTATTTACATATTAACCGTATTATTTTGTTTGGGTTATTACAGATACCCTCGGTATACCGAGCTTCATGAAAAGTTTAATGTGTGCCGAGGGAGTTCGGTATGCCGAAAGGTCTACCGAACCACCCGAAGACAGAGCTCGGCACCCAAGGGGAGACCTTCGGTATGCCGAGAATTGCAAAAGTGGTCCGATTGACTTGAAATTTTGCATGCATATTAATAATGACTATTTGAGACTGCCTATGATGTTAGAATTTGAATTTGATGATTTAATTGTATTTATGACATGTTGAGGAGTGATTTTGATATTTGTTGGACAGGTGATATTTTGATATGAATGCATATTGTTTCTAAACTCATTGTGATCATGTTAATTAGTTCAGAATACAATTGCTCATACACATACTTTGATTGATTAGTTACTGTGCACATCTCACTTGCATGTCATTGACTACTTCATGATCATGGATGGTCTAAATGCCTTGAAATTGACCTTGATTCCATACATTTGGAATTCATGACTATAATGAGAGTTATTATGATCTGGAAATCATAATATGGTGAGGAGTTCCAAGAGAACGGATTTTATGTGTTGACGGACTAGCTATCCCAATAAACCTATGTTGATTCTTGCCTTATTAGGCAAATACTTGTCTTATGGGCAAAGGAAAGAGTAAAATTCTGTTAACTATTCTAATGAAATATGATTCCTTGATGAGATTTTACATTTGTAATGTCTTGGATATTTTCCCTTGATCAAAAATAAGTAGGGGGATTGTGCCCTCTAGGTCGAAGCCCCTATAAACTATGTTGCGCATATACCACTATCATGGCCTTGTATGGGGGGATGGAATTCACATTGGTGAGACATCTTGGATAGTTGTGAGTGGATCTGGTAAGAAGTTACTCTATTTGATTACTAAACAGCATGCATGTTGCATATCATTTGTTTGTCTTAGATCACACTTAGTGATTATACTTGCTAGGTGCACTGCATTCATTGCATTCATTAATAATTGAACTCATGCATATTTCAGCACATATCTTATGATTAATTGTTTATTTGATTTATGGTTTACCATTGAAGAGTGGCATTATCCCTACTTTAATCTTAAATACTGTTGGACTTGTTTATTTACTGAGCTAAGTGTAGCTTATACTTTCAACCAACCAAAATTTCAGGAATTACAAAGGAGGATGATATGGATTATGGTGACCAAGCGGGAGGACAAAGTTATGAAGAGGCTACTGATTTTATTGAAGAAATTAATTAAGGATTATCTTAGTTATTATAGTAGGACCTATTGATTTGCATGCCTTAGTAAGATGTTGGCTGTTGTTAAGCCATATTTTTTATAAGTTAGAGGAGTTTGTTTGAAGCATGAAACTAAGAGATTAGAAACTTTATTTTTCTGTTGTGTTTTGTTTGAACTAATTTAATGATTTGATATTTAATATATTTTCTAAAATTTTCTAATATCTTAAATGAAATTTCCATGGTTTCGCAATGAATTGACTACTACACCCATGTGGAATGGGGTGAGAGTCAACTTTCAAACTTCATAGGGACTACTTTGAGATCTCTAAGGTTTGGGATGTGACATGTATGGTGTATCAAGACCAACCATTTAAAAGGGCCCAGTTAAGAGAATCTCACGCCAAATATCAGGGATTAATTCCCGCCTTCACCGGGGTGTGTGTTGTGTGCATATGCTACCTCTGAACTATATATACCTTCTCTTCCAATGTCAAAAATATCAATAAGATCAGGCAATTTTTATCTAATGACCAAACAGATGTGGTGAAATCAAATGGATAACGACATTAGATCAAGTAGGGTTTTGATAAACTAAATCTCCTTAGTTGGACATCCAATCCTTTACAACAGTAATACATGTCAAAATTTGGGGCAATAACACTTATTACGGTTATCAATCCCCCAATCCTAGATTTTGCCCAAAATATTTATTTTGAAAGAAATAATAACTATATAAATAAACCAAAAATTTGTCTTCTCACAAGAAAAAGGGCCCGATTTAGATTGGGCTTCAATGTTCACTTATCACTTTTTAGGACTAAATCTAAGTAGGTTTTAAGCAACAACAATTCAACGTCAACTCAACCAAGTTGACTTGGCATTAATAGACTCAAGGTACGCTCGCTCTATAGTGACCGAAGTAGCTCAATGAAGCGACTCCAAAGAACAAAAACTCACCTAGTCAACTCCATTATTCCACGTAGTTTGGTTAACTCAATTCCTCCTATAATTATTTTTGTGACTTTAAATGAAAAAGACGGGGGTCCTTCTATTACTACAAAGAAAGTAAAATACTTGGGGGAATTTACAGTTTTACATATCCACACATAATAAATCCAAAAATTGGCATTCCAATGCATGAAATTACAACAACTTAATGGATAGGTGAAGAAGAAAAGAAATTTGAAGGGGTGGAAAAAAAGAACAAACTATTGCAACTGTTGTAGCCAAGCTTGTCGCTAGAAATCTGATTGCTGAAAATCAAATAACCAAACAACCGATGAAATAACTTCGACAACCCAAGGGATGCCCCAGAAAAATGTGCAAATATGAAAAGAAATTGTAAAAAAAAGAGAGCTAGCACATAAGTGTAATAGGAGATTTATGTGGAAAACCCACAGAGCCAGCTAACAGTAATACGAGATTTATGTGGTTTAACCCATAATGGGCTTATGTCCACGACTTAGCTAGCAAATAGTAATCCACCAACCAAAACTACAGTAACAATGGAGATCAAGCCCTTACCTCTCCACAACCCGGTTAAAAAAGTCTCCTACAACCAACTCAAGCGAGCCCCAACACTGTTGCAGCACCTTCCACCCACCTTCACACAGTTGTCACAAACCCATACCAACACCGTGATAGTAACACTCCAATAACCTTTGAATCCAGAAGGCCTGGAGAAAATTACTTTTGGGACAATCTATGAGTTGCCCAAGTCATTTCATTGGTTGCTTAGGCTGGCAGTCTTGGTGACAACAAGTAATATCAGTGCTTACGGATTTTGTTGGCAAGATGTTCGCTAATTTGCTTATAAAGTAAATTTGGAGAAAATGGCAAGTAGTCAATTTATAGGGGAGAAATTTGATTAGGCAGAAAATTTTTGAACTTCAGAAAACATGATTTGTTGGATCTACCAGGGCAACATAAGACCTTACCATGGACAGACAAAAAGAAAAATCTATGCTTGATGATTCTTGGGAGGAGTGTCTATAATCTGCTTGGGTCTACTGGATCAATTTTTGTTAAAAAATTGTCAGAGAAAAAACATCTGCCAGCTTATGGGAAAGCTAAAAACTTGTATCAAATCAAGTCTTTCCCTAATCATATCTAGAATATGATGCTATACTTGTTAAGGATGAAGAAAGGCACTAAGATTTCAAAACACTTAAATACATTCAACATTATTTATCAGCTTGAGAACATCACGGCAAGGAAGGTGAGGAAGACAAGGCAATGACACTGTTTTCTACATTGCCAAAATCATATGACAACTTGATTACAACTTTGAGGTGTACCAAGTAAGATCTCTTTGGTTTGATGATGTGTGTAGTGCATTGCTCGCCAATGAACTCTGGAAAAAGGCAGTTTTAGGGAGTTCATGAGAGGCAGAGATAAAGGCTGGTCAAGTAAGAAGCTCAAGGAGACCTTCAAGAAAAAAGTCCAAGCTCCAGTCAATATTAAGAGGCAGATATGACAAAGATGCTTATTCTAATTGTGATAAAAGTGAACACATGAAGAAATACTGGAAGTTGTGGAAAATTTTTAAAAGGGATTCAAGTTTTGAAAGAATGAACCAAGAGAAGCAAAGTGTTGAAGCCAAGAATGATGCAATCAAATTGAAGAGTCTACATCCAGGTTCATTAGAGATTAGTGCTCATGGCTAGATGTGATCCCATGTTTCACCAAATTGAATCCTTGACAACGTGCTACTCACAGCCCCCATGAGTCATCGTCCAGCACATGAGCCATGTCAAGTGGCTCTGTTTTTATGGGTAGACGGCTGGAGTTCACATGGTGCAGCTAAAGATGTTTGATGGGTTAGTAAAAACACTTGAGATTGTATGACGTGCCAAAACTAAAAGCTTGATTTCACTTTTCGGCTTAGATTCGGGTGGTCACGAATTCACAGGGCATAGTGGAGTTTTTAAATTTCTATGTTGCTTTGAATATCACAAAAGGTATTCATGTTGGTAACTTGTATAAGTTGCTTGGAAGCATGGATATTGATGCACACATGGTGATGGAGAACTATGAGTTCCGGTTCGGTTATGGCAATGGAGGTGAGGGAATATCAGTGAAGGGCATGGAAATTTTAGTGAAACAGGATCTCATTAATAAGATGAACTTTAGTGAGAAAAAATTTTGTGAGCATTTTTTCTATGTAGCTTTATTTTCTTCATCGTTTCCTTCACATATTCGTACATAATTCCTAGGATTCACACAGGTTGGTAGAGTAATTCTACTTCTTGTTTAAGTGTTTGATTTCCGACAAACGAATTGAGAGTCGAGGGCTTGCCCACAACAGAAACAAGTTGGGTCTGAATTCTTCTCCCGTCCACACTCCACAAAGTAAAATGTTATTTCTTACTTTCTTACATTTAATTATTTATTGTCATATTGGAGTTCCAATTCTCATTAGGACAGGAAATAATCCACAAAGATTTGTCCAATATTAGTTCTTGTATGGAATTCTGAAGACTTTCCTCCATAGACACTGCTCACTGTATAATCAAAATTCTGCTCGATTTCAATAGAATTTAATAAGAGCAGAACTGAAATTACTCGATATGTCGCATGCAATGTAACACAAAGTAACATGTATTAAATTTTCAAATATTGCACAAAACGGTAGTATGGGAACAATTCAGGGAGATAGCATCGACTTATGCAAAACCATGACAATTCAGCATGCATTCTCAGATTTCACCAAAATTTAAAGCACTAACTCTAAGAGGACACTCAAAGAGCTACTTTTAATAATTTAGATGACTTTTCAAGATTCTTTAAAACGTATATGCTTTCATTGATATTGGAATTACCCAGGAGAACATAATTTAAAGCTATTCTAAAAGAAGTAGAAAATAAACTAATAAGAAAAGTATGCAGACAACAAGAATCATCACCTTTTTCACCTTGCACATACGTTACTCTTAAAAGTCTAAATTAATATATTACCAGAAGTAGTTCGACTTGGTTTTTATGCAACCAGGCTGAATAAACATCAATCTTTAATAAGGGTAAAAAATAAAAAATAAAAAGAATGTATTATTTGGTTTTGGCACCTTGTTCCCCTCAAACACCATGTCCAATAAAAACACGCACTTGAGTTACCTTGACCCCACTTAACTACCTTGAATGGTGATGTTGACCTATTACAGTTAGAGGGACTCTAACAACATCAGATAATCAAAAAAAAGTGTGGAAAAGTCTTGAGAAACAAAAAAAAAATTAAAATTAAAATAAGACGAGCAAGAGGGAGAATGTTGTAGTTGCTTTTGAGAATTCATCTTACACTTTTCACACTTTCATGCTTGTTTTCCCTCTTGCTTAGAAAACAGAGACATCCATCATGGGAAACTGGAGGAAACAAAAAATATAGAGAGAAAAAGTGTGAGAGAGTTGTATGGTTGGCCCATACTTCAATTGTAATGGAGATAGGATTTTAAAAGAGATAAATTAATAGTCACTATAATATAGGTCCATATATCAGCAGAGTAACAATTATCTATATGAAAAATTTATAAGAAGTGATCAAGTTCTTATTGATGGAAGCCAGAAAATGTTTGACTATTTTTTCCTAACTATCCTTTACAAAATAAGTGTAAGAAATAAGGGAACAAAAGGGTAATTCAACTATGACGTAGTTAAACCCAAGTAATTCGTTCACATGATCACTTACTTTTTAAGTGTCCTTACTCATGGAGAATTTGTGCACAATAGACTTCAAAATTTTGCTATCCTTGGAGATACCAAGTGTGTATTCTGTCGACAAGATAGAGATTCCCATGATCACTTATTTTTTAAGTGTCCTTACTCATGGAGAATTTGGTCGGATGTTATGGGCAAGTGTTAGCTGATTTGTCAAGACAAAAGTTGGCATGAGCAGATTGAATGGATCACTTGTAAATGAGGTGGGAATGAGGTCATTGCTACTGTGAGAAAATTGTGTTTTGGGGCTGTTGTGTATCACTTGTGGAGAGAGAGAAATGCAAGGATTTTCAGGAATCAATGTAGAGCTGAATGTTTTGTTCTGGATAAAATTAGAAGAGGTGTATCAGATAAGGCTTCCTCTCTATATGATCAGGTATTGGATTGTGGAGATAATAGAGATATATGTCAATCTTGGCATATTAAAGTTGGTTTCTGTTGTGCAAGGGTTGTGAATGTTAGATGGGAGACTCCTCCTATGAGATGGTGTAGAATAAATACTGATGGAGCTATGAATCCAATTAGAGGCGGATCTGGTGGGTGGGGTGATTAGAAATCATAGGGGTGAGTGTTTGGGTGCATTTGCGGTTGCTAGGATGCCCAGTTCTGTGCTTTATCATGAGATGCACGCTATTTTTATTGGATTGGAGATGGCTGAGGAGATGAATCTGAGGAAGGTACTGATATCTACTGATTCAGCTTGTGCTCAGCAACTTTTAAATACTGAAGGGAAAGATCCTTGGAGGGTTACCTTCCTAATGACGTTAATTAAAGAAAAAATGAGCAGGTTTGAAACTTGCTCTATTGAACATGTATTTAGAGAATCGAATTGGGCTGCTGATTTTATGGCCTCCCATGCTGAACAGATGGACAAGGTATACAATTTTGGGACTGAGAATTTACCTATTAGACTTCAGGAATTACTTGACAGGGATTTGAGATGTGTTCCTCAGAGGCAAAGAGTGAAATGAGACGTGCTGAGTATAAGAGAGTAATGCTCTGTCTGTAAACAGATTATGGTTTGTAGGGCTGTTTGGTTGGATATGGTGTGTATGTGTTGATGAGCTTGGCGTTTCAGTGTCTACACAACACAGATGAATTGTTAGGGATGAACTCCTTATCAGCTACTTAATGAACACAGTTGCTGATCCCAGTTGAGTCATGCTGGGTGATTCTCCTGCTGGGTGGTACTTCTATCAAGCTTGGTGTTGCTTGTCCTGATGGTGTTATGTTCTATCATGTGAAACCTCAGCTGAGATATGATGAAGTCATGTGATGCTGATGTTGTGCATCGCATGGTGCTGCTTTATTGATAATGACTTGATTAGTTGAATATTTCTGGAATTCCTCTGTTTTACAACTCAGTCTGTACTGAACTGATGGGGATGATTCCTTTATCAGCTCCCGATTGTGCTAACCAGCTGCTTTGTGATGATGATGAGGGTAGATCTCCTAATGGGTGGGCTTCTGTCAATTTGGTGTTGTTTGACCTGGTGCTGCTGTTTTGATTACACGGGTATAAGCTGAAGCCAAGTGATGCTGCTGCTGTGCATTGTTGCACAAGGTTATTTTGATACAAATATACTTGTATCCTAAGTAGTTTCTGCTGATATGATGAATGGTTTGGTCTGCATCTGATGTATGGAAGAATGACTGATAGTTTACCAAACAGTTAGATGATGTGCTGGAGGTTTGCCTCATGATGGGTTGCTGCAGAAGGTTTAGATTGTGGTTTGGAGAGTGGGATGACTAGCTGCTGTGGAGTGTGGGATGCTATACAATGGTTTAAGTGCTGATGCCTTATGAAGCTGCTTCTGTGCCGTATGTTGCTTAGGGATAATTTGGTACCGACAAACCTTGCATACTCGGTTGTTTCTGCTGATATGGTGGATGGTTTGGACTGCTATTGGTGTATGGATGATGCTGATGTTCTTGACTGTATGGTGGGGTTACTAAACAGTTAGGTGTTGGGTGCTGGAGGTGTGCCTCCTGCTGGGTGATGCCGCAGAAGGTATAAACTGATACTTATGGTTGTATTGCTGCTGTTTTTCTGATGCTTTGGAGGGTGGTTTGGCTAGCTGCTGATGTATGGCTGATGATGTAAGGCTGTTTTTTTTATCTTGTTGTTAATGTTCTCTGTGGGTGATAAGTGCTGAATGTTGCACATTCAAGCCCCTTAACTAGCATACGTTATTCCTGTAGTTTCGTTAAAGTATAACCTGTTGGGTTGTTTTCGTGTTTTTAGCATTCTCAGGCCTTTGAAGAAAGAAATGCAATAAATTCCATCAATTCCGGGCAAAAGATGTTTCTCAGCATGCTGCCAGGTCAACTGGGATCGATCACACCATAAATAAGATCGATCTCTGTTGAGATCAATCTCACCATACCTAAGATCGAGCATATGTGAGATCGATCTCACCAACAATGAGATCAAGCGCACTCGAGTCGCGCTGTCACAGAATTTGAAAAGTAAAATGAGGAGGGCGGTTCTCCTTCGATTGAGGAACAGTTTTTCATGTGTTGGACGGCTCTACTTCAATTGGGGGAACGATTTTCATGCGTGGATGGCAGAGAGAGACAGAGGATGGATTTCTCCTCTATAAAGGCACCAGAGGCTGGAAATTGAAAGAATGATTAAGAAGTGACGGCTGGTTCTTGGGGAGTAAAGGGCAGAACGTGTAGCAGCTTGTTATGATGGATTTCTCCTCAACAAAGGCAACTTCCAGCATCTTTATGAGCGGTCATAGGGTATTGATGTAACCATCTCCAATTGATAATGGTTTAAATTACATGATTTCTTGAGGTTTGTCATATGTATGATGGTTGCATAATCCAGGGAATGGTATAAACAATTGAGTTTAATGATTATATTCAGTTTTGATGGAATCTTATCTTGTCTTAGAAAGCGTTTTATCTTAATTGAAATCAAATGTTTTTATTTTCTATGATTATAAGAACATAGATTATGCAACGGTATTCATTGACATTTGAGTAAGAGAACTTGATATTCCATACCTAGGGAAGACGGGTCGTACTGCATTTTAGTGGTTAGGCGGACGATCCGTACCAACCAAAGATGGATTATACTTGTTTCTTATGACGATGTTTTCTTTGCGACATTGTTGTGTGCTTGATTAACCATTGTCATAAGGTTAATGGTAAAATCAGTACCCTATCCTTTATCCATTTGATTTATATCTGTTTTCATATTTACTTTGAAGTTTTTAAATTCAAAAACATAAACAACAAATCATCTTTTCATAAAATCAAATTAGCATTAATCTTGACTGATTTAACAACCAAACCTACATAGTCCTTGAGGTTCGACACCCTCTATATAGTCCTATCTTACAAAAATTCGTTCTATTGCGAGTAGTTAATTATTATTGATAAACAATTATACCGCTTCAATTTTTGGCGCCGTTGCCAGGGACTGTGTAATGGTTTAGATTGTTAGATTGTTGAGATTGTGTCTAAATTGATTATGTACATAAGTTTTGATATTATTTCTTTTATTTTCATTTTTAGTTTACTGCTGTTGGTGTATTCATTTATACTTTTGTTTTCATCGTTGGTGTATGTTTGCTCGCCGTTCATTGTCATTGCCAATTTTACCTTGCAATCTAGACATAGAACGTACTCTTATACAACGTAAGGCCAAAAGAGACTAGCTTGTTAGGAAAACGTACCACAGTGAACATGGCTGGAGAAGAAGAAAGACCTATTTTGCTTAGGGATCACTACATTCCTTCTACCTACACTTCTCCCTCCCGTCTTCAATTACCGCAGGTTGCGGCAACTCACTATGAAATTAAGTCCAGCATTATTCAAAGACTTCAATCCTTTTATGGACTTAATAACGAGGGTCCATACAAACACCTCGATGAATTCCTTGAAATCTGCTCTACCATTAAGATGCAGAATTTTTCCGAGGATACTTTGAAGATGCGTCTCTTCCCCTTCTCTCTTAAAGACAAAGCCAAACATTGGCTTAATTCCTTGGAGGCTAACACAATCACAACTTGGACCCAAATGCAACAGGATTTTTTGAAGTACTTCCCCATAGAAAAGACTAATCAAATCCGGAGAGCTATCACTAGTTTCTCCCAAAGTGAGGGGGAGATGTTTCATGAGACGTGGGAAAGAATGAAAGACCTACTTAGGAAGTGCCCACACCATGCTATCCCGAAGTGGCAACTTGTACAATGCTTCTATGATGGTTTGACTAAACCACATAGGCAAATGGTGGATGCTTCATGTAGCAGCACATTTATGCTGAAAAGTGAGAATGAAGCATGGATTCTCTTTGAGAATCTTTGTGAATATTCCATACAACACACTTCAGCAAGTCGTAGGACGCATGTTCCTAGAGCCCCTAAGACTGAAGGTCTCTTCGAAGTGAAGAATTCGTTGGATGTGACCACCAAGGTGGATGCCCTATCACGAAAGTTAGACCAACTCATGGCAATTGGTTTTGCTCCTATCACTCCACCTCACGTGTCCATTCCACCTGAGCAGTGTTCATTTTGCTCCAGTCCTGTGCACCATGTGAGAGATTGTCCTACAGTCGGACAATTTGCTGATATGCCTCATGAGCAAGTGATTGCAGCTTTCTCCAGACCGGGTAATGATCTGTATTCAAACTCTTACAACCCGGGATGGAAAACCATCCGAATTTCTCGTGGCGAGCTCAAGCTCCGGGAAATGCAGCCTCATCTCATGGGCTGCATCCACAGTCCAGCAATCAATCCTTCCATCCGTCTTCCAACTACCGGTCTTCTCAGCAGCAATATCAGTAAGCTCCTCCTCCTCCTAGGAATTCTGCCTTTGAGGACAAGGTCTTAACTGCTCTTAGCAATCTTGAGGCAAACACTCAGTTGCTAAACTCCCACTCTCAATCCATTGCAAAGCTAGAAGCCTAGGTCGGGCAGATAGCTAATTCACTCAACAGGAAAGAAGAAGGGAAGCTCTCAAGTCAACCGGTGGCCAATCCCAAGGGACATTACATGGTCAATGGGAATGCTTCCAGCAGTTCTCAACATGAGCAAATCCAGGCCGCCACCACATTGAGAAGCGGCAGAGTCAAAGATAATAAAGTGGGCGAAGGAAGGAATGAGCAAGTTGACCCACACCCAAGCCCAATTCCGTCAAGTAACAATAGAGTGTGTGATGAAATTCCTTCTTCTACTACTCCTGCCCCCGAGACGCCATATGAGCCCCGAGCCCCATTTCCACAGTGTCTTAAAGAGCCCACTCAATTCAGAAAACAAGGAGAGAAGATCCAGGATATGATGGAAATCTTCAAGCAAGTAAAAATCAATCTTCCTCTCCTTGATGCTATCCAGCAGATTCCCTCGTATGCCAAGTTTCTCAAGGACCTATGCACTCAAAAGCGTAGAACCAAGAGTCACACTCCTCAGAAAGTCCTTTTCACCGAGTAAGTGAGTTCTCTCAATCAGCATCACATCCCTCCCAAGTTCAAGGACCCTGGTGCTTTTACAATTTCCTGCCTCATAGGAGACCACGAGATTGACAAAGCCCTCCTTGACTTGGGAGCAAGTGTAAATTTGCTTCCCTACTCGGTGTATATGAAGCTAGGTTTAGGGGAACTGAAACCCACGATAGCTATCTTGCAACTGGCTGATCGATCTATTAAGAAACCACGGGAATTATTGAAGACGTCAACATCAGAGTGGACAAGTTCTATTTTCCAGTAGACTTCATAGTTTTCGATACAGAGCCTTTCCCAAATCCTGATAAGCTGATCTCCGTCATCCTTGGACGTCCTTTCTTAGCTACAGCCAATGCATGCATAAACTATAGGACCAGCGTTATGGAGGTATCTTTTGGAAATATGAAGGTTAAACTAAACATTTTCAATGCCTTCCAGCATCCATCGGATGCGAGTGAGTGTTTCTTTCTTGACATCATCGACGATTCTGTTGAAGACTCACTCCCTTACCTTTTGACAAAGGATCCACTAGAGGCGTGCTTGACTCACTTTGGGGTAGAAGACTTTGACACAAAGCATTACATTGGCGAGGTTAACGCCTTGCTCAATTCTACTACCCCGACCGATTTCCCTCCTTGGAGAGCTCAGAGAGAATCTTTACCTTCGACTTCGAGCATTCCTCCCATTCCTTCCCTGGAGTCCCCACCAAAACTTGAGCTGAAACCACTCCCGGATAAGCTCAAGTATGCCTTCTTAGGTATAGATGGCACTCTCCCAGTCATCATTTCGTCCGATTTGCAGCAAGACCAGGAGAGGAGCTTGTTGAATGTGCTAAAAGAGCATAAGGAGGCCATTGGCTGGAGCATGGCAGATTTAAAAGGAATTAAACCCTCCATTTGTATGCACCGCATTCATTTGGAGGATGATGCTAAACCTTCTCGTGAAGCACAGCGTCGTAAACCCGAATATGAAGGAAGTGGTGAAGAAGGAAGTTGTGAAGTTGCTCAATGCAGGTATTATCTACCCCATCTCGGATAGTAAGTGGGTCAGTCCCACTCCAATGGTACCCAAGAAGTCGGGTATCACTGTAGTTGAGAATTGATTCCACAACGCACGACCATTGGATGGCGTGTATGCATTGATAATAGGAAGCTCGACGCCAGCACTAGGAAGGATCATTTCCCACTCCCATTTATTGATCAGATCCTAGAACGTTTGGTGGGCCAGAGCTATTATTGCTTCTTGGACGGATACTCCGGGTATAATCAAGTGGCCATTGATCCACAGAATCAAGAGAAGACAACTTTCACCTGTCCTTTTGGTACTTTCGCTTATAGACGCATGCCCTTTGGGTTGTGCAATGCACCTGCGACCTTTCAAAGGCGTATGATGTCTATCTTCTTGGACATGGTTGAGAAGTTCCTAAAGGCGTTCATGGACGATTTTTCTGTCTTTGGCTCCTCTTTTGACAAGTGTCTCCATCACCTATCACTCGTGCTTCAACGTTGCAAGGAGACAAACCTGATTTTAAGTTGGGAGAAGAGCTATTTTATGGTTCAGGAAGGAATAGTCTTCGGACACATTGTGTCCAAAAGAGGGATTGAAGTGGATGGGGCGAAAGTTGAACTGATCACCAATCTTCCACCACCTGCTTCGGTGAAGCAGATCCGTTCTTTTCTCGGTTATACCGGCTTCTACCGCCGCTTTATCACAGACTTCGGCAAGATAGCACGACCCTTGTGCAATCTTCTTGCCAAGGAGACTCCGTTCCACTTTGATAAAGCTTGTCTTAAGGCATTCAAGAAACTTCGCTCTCTCCTTTCTCCCTCCCTCATCATGAAACCTCCCAATTGGTCTCTTCCCTTTGAGATCATGTGCGAGGCATCCGATTATACTATGGGTGCCACCTTGGGACAGCGTGAGGACAAGCTCCTTCATGCTATTTACTATGCTAGCAAAACTCTTTTGGATGCTCAATTGAATTACACCACCATGGAGAAAGAGTTACTAGCTGTCATCTTTCCGTTGGACAAATTTCGCTCTTATCTTTTAGGATCCAAGGTAATTGTCTATTCTGACCATGTGGCTTTGAGACATCTGTTGGCCAAGAAGGAAACTAAGCCCCGGTTGATTCGATGGATACTCTTGTTACAAGAGTTCGATTTGGAAATACGGGATAAGAAGGGGAGCGAAAATGTCGTGGCTAGTCACCTTTCTCGGATCCTTCTTGAGTCATCTCATTCTATTCTAGTTCACGATTCCTTCCCGGATGAGCAACTGTTTGAGATTACTCAAAAGGAGCTGCCTTAGTATGCCGATATTGTCAACTACCTAGCAATAGGTAAGATTCCTTCTCAATGGTCCAAAGGAGACAAAGATCGATTCTTCAAGCAAGTTCGATCTTGTTTTTGGGCAGATCCGGAGTTATTCAAATATTGCGCTGATCAAATCATCCGTCGTTGTGTCCCTGAAAGTGAATTTCACAGTATCCTTACATTTTGCCATACTTTGGCTTGCGGAGGACATTTTAGTGCCAAGAAGACAACAGCCAAGGTTTTAAAGAGTGGATTCTTTTGGGCCCTCATTATTCAAGGATGCCTATAATTTTTGTCGGGCATATGAGAGATGTCAACGGCTTGGAGCGATATCCCAAAGGAACATGATGCCTTTGAACCCCATCCTGATTGTTGAGATTTTTTGTCAGGGGGATATAGATTTCATGGGATCTTTCACGCCTTCTTTTGGATGTGAGTATATTCTAGTGGCGGTGGATTATGTTTCCAAGTGGGTAGAAGCGGTGACAACCAAAACCAATGATCAAAAGGTCGTCGTCAAGTTCATTCAGGCGAACATCTTTAGCCAGTTTGGTACGCCTAGGGCAATCATCAGTGACGGAGGAAAACATTTATGTAATCGGTTTCACAAAACCCTACTCCTCAAGTACTCCGTCACCAATAAAGTTGCTACACCCTACCATCCCCAAACAAGTGGCCAAGTGAAATTGTCAAACAGGGAAATCAAGCATATTTGGAGAAGACAATTAGACCGGACCGGAAGGATTGGTCTCTGCAACTCAATGATGCACTTTGGGCCCACCGTACGACATTCAAGACGCCGATTGGCATGTCACCAAACCAGCTTGTTTACAGAAAAGTGTGCCATCTCCCTATTGAGCTAGAGCACAAGGCTCTGTGGACAATCAAGCATTACAACTTTGACATGAAATTAGCTGGCTTACAAAGGAAACTTCACTTGAATGAACTTGAAGAGATGAGCACCGATGCATATGGCAGCACCCGAATCTACAAGGAGAAGTCAAAGGCCTTTCATGATCAGCATATCTTACCTAAATCCTTTGAACCGGAGCAAAAAGTGTGGCTGTTCAATTCCAAACTCCTCTTTCCTGGTAAACTCCATTCAAGATGGGATGGTCCTTTTAATTGTCACATCTGTTTCTCCTCATGGAGTGTACCCTGTTTAAGGTCAATGGACAAAGGTTGAAGCCCTACGTTGAGTGCATTGGGCAAAACGAGGATGTAGATTCCGTCAACTTGACGGATCCCATCTATCTTGACTGAGAGAGTCCCGTCCCGTCCCGTCCCGTCAAGCTATCGACGTTAAACTTAGCACCCTCATGGAGTTAGCACATGACTTCACTTTAGCATTTAGGATTAGTTTTTCTTAGTTAGAAGATCACTACCCTCATTGGGATCGAGCACAACTTGTCTATGCTAGATCACACATTCGGTCCAATGAGATCGATCACAATTCCTATGTGATCGATTCCATTTATAGTGAGATCGATCCATGGTTCAAAATATCGTATCGTATCGCCCGTATCGGGCGATACGTATCGTGTATCGAGTGGGTCGGCACGATACAT
>JAUPMG010000013.1:4852568-4863706 GCA_031762675.1 Pachysandra terminalis | reverse complement strand
CATCAACCCTAACCCCCCTCAACTAATGATCTTGATTAAGAGAGTGTTTTTTTTGGCATATTTTGATGTATTTAGGCGTATTTAGGCCTCAAATATGCTTATATAGAAGTTGGGATTAAAATCCCAATAAAAAACTAAGATTTCCCACCATTTCCCCAATTTTTCCCCCATATGTCGCGACATGTGGCAATTTCATGACCTACGACATGTCATGCAACATCGACATTGCAAACCTTGGTACGGGTGTCCTATCAGGTTAAGCCATAGCAGCATTCTGATAACGAATTATGTGGGTTTGAGGCCCTAAGTGAAAAATAGATTAGGCAATTGAGTCCCATGGGTTGAAAGTCCCTCGAACAACGACGTACACATGGAATGTCGGGATAGTCTCGTCCAGCTGACAACTATAATAAAGTAAATACAAGAGGCATTCTTGACTTATAATGTAGGAAAACTCTATCGGTGAGTTTCTGTAAGTCCGGTAGATTTGACTATGGGTAATCTGATATAGACAATATGAGAATTGCATTTCATTTCATTGTATTGCATGTTGCACTTGGGCTACTTGAATGCATATATGTGTATGTGTGAATGTCATGAGTGAGTGCATAGTATGCCGCATACACCCTTTTCATAGTCGAAACTTGAGAACTTGAAATTCTTATAATTCCATGGGATATGTGAGACATGCACTTATTACTATGTATGATTTTCAAATTCATGTATGATAATCATTCAGGAGGTTAACCTACTTACTGAGCTATAAGCTCACCCCAATTATTTTACCATTTTCCAAGAAAGAAGCAGGTTAAATGATCCTTCGTGGACCGCATGCTATGGATGCTGATTAGTCTAAATCAAATTAGGTAATAGGATTGAGATTGGATATCTAGTTATCTCAATGGTACTGTAATGGAGGAGTGTTTTGGACATCCTTAACACTCCTTTCACAATTTGAAATTTTATGGATTTGATGTTTAGTTCCTTTGAAATGAAATACATTCATTTTGATATTTCAAAATACTATGATTGCATACTAAATCGCAAGGATATTGAGAAGTTGAGATCAGATTCTGATCACAGGGTTTGGGTCATACCTCGGATTTTGGGCTTACATCAATATGTATGCCTTAGAATTCGGGGAGTGACAATCCAATCTAAACGAACTAGATACACCATCTCCAAGAAGGGGAGGTCTCTCTCATCCATTAAAAAACCACAGCCAAATCACCCTCCACCACTAGCTCCTATAGTCCCAAACTTATGGCCAGCCTTAGGACACTCACTAGCGCATGTATCTCGGCTCTAATAGCATTCCCTTCCCCCAAGGGGCCAAAGAAAGCACGGATGATGGAGCCCCAGTGATCTCTAAATACACCTCCATTCCCATGCAACCTGGGTTGCCTAAAGAAAATCCATCATCATTAAGCTTATCTACGCTTATTGCAGGTGGCTGCCAGCTATCTCGATGCGTCTGAACGTATGGATTGGTCCATGCCAAGGTTTTCTAGTCCCTGACCACATCTAAGACTGAGAAGTCCCTGCCATATAGTCAAGCTACAAAAATTCCCTTGCACTTTTCCTTAAGAATAATTCTCAAATCCCGAGGTGTGATATTTTCTCCAAAATTGACTTTCAAAACATTGACTATATGTGTATTGAATTTTTTTCTAACCAACACCCATCCACATTCTCTTGGTAGTTCAACATTTTGTTCCATGTCGCATGGCTAGTCTTAGCTGTTAAATAATATTTTTCCTCCAATTTCATTAGAATACAAAAGTCACATAACACTCCATAATCAATCTACACTTTAGCTACCAAACTATAGTGTTATAAACATCATCCCTGTCTATTGTTCCCTCCTTATGCATAATTGAGTTAGGATATCGAACATGACACTTTAGAAATGCTCCTAGTCCTCAATCCATATTATTGCCTCACCCATATCCATGTCATTACTAAAGTTGCATTCAAAATATTCTGTCTTGGTTCCAAAACTTTAATTTTACATCGAGTCAAATGCAAGTCAATCTTGGTTCAGTCCACGTCAGACCTGCTGACTCTCTTATTGGACTCTTTAAGCACTATGCTTCATTGTGGTCAACATGTTGCTCAGCTGCAGTTAAAACCTATGATAAGTCTTATACTCATTGAATTTCTTGCTTTTTCCAAGCTCACCGCTATATCTTCATCACCACTATGTCTTCATTGTTTACATATAAGATTGTTGTTTCTATTACATTTTTTTCTTCCAAAAAACAAGAGAAGATTTTAGTTTCCTTTCTTTTCTTTTCACTTTTCGTTTTTTTTCTCTTTTTTTTTATTCAAATGGACTGTTAGGTAAGGATGGCAAGGATCTTTCCCTTGCTTTTCATTGCGCATCATCTGCTTAGAAAAACTACCTTGGTCATTGACTCGTAAGTTTTTGCATTCACATACAAAGAATTGGAAGCCCTTAAAGCCTCAACTTAGCTTCCCCATCAAAAATGTCATTCCCAAATTGTGAAGTCAAACCTTTATAGAGTTCTTCCACCAACATATTCCTTTTCTGTTTGAAAGGACCTTTTTAAATCTAGTTGATCAAACTCAACTCCTTGGTTGATATGATGTTCCTCAGCCTCCTGGCTCTGACACCATGTGTCTACATTGAAGTCTTTGCAAGTGAAAGAAAAAACATTCTATAAGAAGACTTTGGTTATGGAAATCTAGGGTTTGGAAGTTGGATGTAAAAGTGAGAAGAAACAAAATATTGGGTTGCAGGAACTAAAAGTAAGATAAAGAAACAAAGCAAGTAAAATAAACAGCGCCAAGATAATGGGACTGTCAACAGGCCTAGAGCTATAAGCAAGCCAAGCCGAGCTAAGCTTTCCAAAGCTTGGCATGGGATCACTAATAGTAGAGTAGGCTCAGGCTCGTTAAAGAATAATAGGATTAGGCTCAGGCTCATTAGAAAATAATAGGTACGGGTTCAAGCTCAGCTCCATCAAATTCTCAAAATGGGCCATACAGCCCAAAGTCCATGAGTGCATTGTGATATGTAAACCAAGCAATAGCTGAGCCAAGCCTATGATCACAATTATGATTATATGTAATCTATACCATATGATATATGGTATAGCCGTAGAGAGTTATAATGCATGATACTATATATTCACTGAGCCAAGCCAATCCAACTCGACTCAGTCTCCGCTTACGAACCTAATTATTGAACTCAAGCTCGGCTCATGCAAGTCAAACCCAAGCCTGTGTCGAGCAAGCTTGGCTCATCGACAGCCCAAGTGGGCCAGGTTTTAGACAAGTATTAGTGTAGCCAAAACTGGACCCTATGACGCTCATCGATTATGGGTTGTATCAAGTTTGAGCTAAGAAGGAAATGGGTATGATCCATCCTAATAAATATTGGCTCTCTTATGATTTTAAAAGGTCGTATAACTATGAGGCTAGACAGAAAAGTGAAACGCACCATGGTTATTCGCCTGGTGTGACACGGATTTGGCACATGGCATATGATTTTGGGAACCCCACTTATCCGTGCGTACTTCTCCATGACCCCGCTTCAAATACTAACATATTTACCACAGCAAAAAGGCATCTTCTAAATCTAACACCCCTCTTATAGAGTGGTCTTTCCTAGGTTTGGGAAAGAGGGGCAAGCTCATGTATCAGGGGGTGTGGATGGCGACTCTTTGGGTTCTGTGGAGTGAACGAAACGCAAGGATTTTTTAGGATAGGTGCAGGACCACTGCTTCTCTTATCGACACTATATGTAGCATGGATGGTGGTCCTTTCATCATTTAGAGGGATCTCCAGGACTGATATTGCGTCTAGATGGTTTGAGATTGCGCAGTCTTCATACCGATTGGTCGACATAGTGACAGAGTGGAGAGCGCCGAGTTTGGGTTTCTTAAAGGTGAACTTTGATGGTTCATCTTTTGGTAACCCAGGGCCCTCGGGTGTTAGTGGTGTTTTCCGGGATCATTTTGGTCACATCTCCCATATTTGTTTTGGCCCGATAGGTATTGGTGATTCCACGAGAGCTGAGCTTTTGGCACTTTTATCAGGGCTGAGGGAGGCTTCTGGCCTTGGTCTTTCTCAGGTTATCTTTGAGGGGGATTCTACATCTATTATCTCCTGGATGCAGGGGCCTTTCTCTTGCCCTTGGAGATGGGTCCATTTGTTCGTCTAGCTCGCTCCCTAGACTAATGTTAGATGCTACTTTTGTACACACCCCGAGATCAGGGAACTTTTTGGCAGATCGTCTGGCCCACGCAAGTGTGGGGAGGGAGGAGTGGTTCGCAGGACCTTCTTCCAGCGACATTTTGGGAGATTTACTACTTCCACAGTCATGATGGGTGACTTGGTGTTATTTTTTCTTCGTGCTTATTCTGTACTTTTCTGCTTCTTTTGGCCTTTTGTGCTCGTCTTGAGCACTCAGGCTGCTTTATCCTGTATATTCCCTTCTCCTTTATATATATCATGGTTATTCATCAAAATAAAAAAACACCCCTCTTAAAGAAACCTGAAAAATATTAAAAAAATAAGACCACTATTTTACACATAAGAAGATCCAATACATAATACAACGCCATGATTTTAAGCTAAGTCGCATGGACTCTTAGCACTCCAAAGTACCCTTATCAACACAACATGGGTATGGGTATGGGTATGGGTATGGGTATGGGTATGGGTATGGGTATAGGTGTGGGTGTGGGTGTGAGTGTGGGTATAGGTATGGGTATGGGATCCGTGTAGGATCCTCCATAACTATTTCCAATTTTTCGTTAATAGATATTTCCTCTATTCTAAACAAATACCTCATTTATCTTCATTGTATACTTAATTGTCAAGTTTAAAATGAGTAGCCATTCATATTGTGTATAGGTGCTATCATATTTTGTTACTATTTTGCATAAATAAGTTCAAAATATATAGTACATGGGATGAGTCCCCATGTCAAAGGATATAGGGAAGAGACGAGTCTGACACCTAGACAAACACCCATACTCGAGTCCATGTAACATAGATTTTAATCGATGTGTCCAACATGGAAAAATATAGTCTAAAAGGGCAAAGATGAGCTTAAAGGGCCGGTCCATTACTAATGCTACCGGACTTGGACCGGCCAATACAGGACCAGTATTAGCTAAAGCTGATCAACGGAAGGCTTGGGTTGGGCTCGACACTAAGTATAATAATGATTAATGTTGTCCAAGCCAGCCCTATAAAAACATTGGCCAACCTAAAATTTTCAAGAAAGGGCTTAAACTTTCTTATTTTTAATATTAAATAAAGATCATATACTTAACATTGATAAGTGCAATAATATAAAATAACCTATTTAATACTAATATGCATGTCGCCATTCTGGACCCTGGCGACACAAAATTTAAGGGGAAATTGAGCTATGTCGATTTTCCCTGATGTTGGTGACATGTCGCCGACATGTCAACGACATAAGGAAAAAATTTCATTTTTTTTTATTTGTCCCCTATGTCTCTCGACATGTCGGCAACATGTGGCGACATGGGGGAAAATTTCAAAAAAAATTTGAAACTTTGGTTGTCCAAGGTTTCCGGTTTTTCCCCATGTCGCCGACATGTCGACTGAGCCACCTAGCGACATGCCAGGCAACATCGACATTGCGAACCTTGAATATGAAACAAGCAAATCCATCATTGTTTATGCAAATAACATTGTTAATGTCTGCTTTTTAAAGCATGCTTATGATTAATATAATATAACATAGTGTTAAAATATGTTACATACATAATTATCAAAAAAAATATATGTTACATACACAACTTCGAGTCGGGTCGGGCCATACTGGCCTTTTATATGTTTGACCAAACCCACCTGATATTTTAGGGAACCTTTAAAATCATAACCCAACCCTACCCTATTGTTATGTGAAGTATGTCCAAGCCCGTCCAACATCGTACCGAGTCACCTTAGGCCGGGTGGCCAATCCTAGTATTGACCATTTCCAATCCCATACATGTTTTTAGTACTGAAATCCTAACTACGGGGATTATATAGTTGGTGTCTTATCCGTAAGGCCTATTCAAAAGGTACCCTATAAGGTGGATGGTCCAGATTAGTCACATCATGACAAAAAAGCCATGACTCACGCAATAAACAAACCTATCGAAATATATCAGAAAACGTTTTCCACCCATAAATTGTGGTTTCCATCAAGTCAAAATTGTACGTGGTCTCATTTTTTATGGAACCAAACCCTAGCCGATTACGAGTTAGTATCACGCACTTGGATAGTGCCTATTAATTGTGAACAAGTACATTAAATATGTCAGTATCAACCACCCATCAACAGCAATAACTAGGACAAACTACCATGAATAAATGGAACTCACCACCATGAAAACATAGCCTTATTTCCCAACCATAATGACTTTTATAAACACTCAAAAAGATAATATGAGCTAAAAATATAATGTAAACCCCATTAAGAGTCTCATTCAAATTTGCCCAAATTAACCTAATAATAAAATAATTGCTCATTCATATAGATGGAAGTTGTTTTAAAATTTTTGGAAAATTGGAATGTTGGGACAGGATTCGTGTTGCCAAAGCATCTAATAGGATAAAGCATTTTGTTGCTTTTTTTGTTGTTATCAAATATGAGAGCATATACTCCTACTGAACTAAAAACTCTCCAAATATATCTCTAAGCAAAAATTCAATCATTTCCTCCTAATTTCATGTAACTTAGTACCATCTCTATAAAATGGTCCTAGATCATTCTCCCTTGAAGAGAAGAAAACTCAATATTAAATTTGGGCATCTTATTGTAACTTTGTAGTCCGACAGATGATATTTTTGGAATATAATCATTCCTTCAACTTCGTATGACTTTTCTTCTGTACTAACTTTAGAACACAAATTTAGATTATAGTCTTCAGATAGTTTCAAAATCATCCTTGCAACTACAAGATATCAGATTGATTTTATCAACTCGAATAAAATCGTAGTGCACTAACTCTTTTACAATTGGAACAATGACCAGTAGATTTAAACTCAATTAACTTTCTCGTTTGGAAAGATGGCTAGCCTTGTATTTGTAATCTTGGGAAATGTAGGTCATGGAATCCACACAATCTCAACACGACAGTCTTGGATGGTTCAGCTTTATTAAACCCTAATCCTAATTTTCAGCTCCTGAAAATCTCCTAATAATTTTAATCTCTACTCTAGATCTCTCATGTCATCTCTACTGTCATTTGTTCTAATTTAGAATTAAGAATAACCAGTTTAAGTCAATCAACCTTGGATTCAAGAAGATCCCAATCCTCCATTAGCATTTGAAGCTTGTTTAAAAATTGTCAATTTGGGCTAGCACTAATTGTTCCAAGTTTGTCGAACTGATGCAATATTCTCTAAGAAGTCTCTTAAACTCCACGAGTCACATTCTCATGGTCACCCATTAAACAACACTCATGTTATGAGCATCCAGTGCTGGGGTATGATACCAAAATTGATGTAGGACAAGGAGGCTTCTAAGGCTTCTTTAACAACCCGGGTTTCGTAAGTTGATGGTTTTGTATGCACAAAAACAAAGAAGAAGAATTGGGTATGGAAATCTAGAGTTCAGGAGATTCCTATATAAGTAGGAAGAAAATAGTAATTGAGTCAAAATATGAAAAAAACAAACTCCTACTAAGATAAAAAAAATAAATTCTAATATTAATGTTAAAAAAATTTCAATTGTTCCCTTTGATGCCATGTAACTCGAGACCATCTTTGTAGAATGTTACTGTTGCACTAATCACCCTCCCCATCCCCTAGTATAAGCACCAGTAGTTGCAAACATGGTTCTCCTCTTTCCAACATGCATTATAAATTTTCTAGTACGTTCCAAAGAATATTCAATGGAGCTCTCTAGGCACTACTTAAATCTTTCCTTTTAAATGTGACGTGGTTGTGCAAATATCCAGTCTTCTATTCCCTCATACAAATTCCTACAAATTTCTAATATTTCCCATTTTTTTCTCTTACACACAACCAAGGATTGGAAGGAGTTTGAAACAGAATCCTGATTTATGCTTACAAGCAATGTCCTAACTTTTTTCAAATGTCGATTTTATAGTGAGACTTCCATGTCCTAACTTTTTTGATCATATATCGAATTACTAACAAGCACTACAATATAAAGGCCTAGGATTGAAAAAACTTTGAATAAGCACATGATTCACAGACATCCCCTCCCAAACAGACATAAACAATAGTTACGAAAAGATTTGCATACCACACTTTCAGGGATTCCTGGAGGAGGCAGCGAGAGATTTTTTGGGGGAGGACCACGAAGATATGATCTCTTGTCAAAGCGCCATTCTCCAATTTTTCCATATGTTAGCTCACCCTGCAATTACAAACTTCAAATACATAACTAAAGAACTAATAATGGATCTATGATGGTGAAATGTATCAACTGTAAGAATGTTTGGCATCACATAACAAAAAATTAAAAGAAAAGGGAGAAAACAAGTGAATAAAATTTGGAAATTGGAATATCAGTCATTACATTAATCTATTTAATTATATAATATATATGTACATATTGTCACATCCCAAACTTAAGAGATCTCAAGGGAGTCCCTATAAGTCTGCAATATGACTCTCACCCCATACCCACATGGGCGTAGTAGTCAATACTTTGCCAAACGATTGAAAATAACCGAAATATTTATTAACTTGAAAATAATCAAAATTAAAAGTATCTACATCTCAAAACAATCAAAAAACTAAAGCAAAATATAGCAGTGGAAAGAAAATACCATTGTTCTCATGCTAATCTAATTCCTAAACAAAATAAAGCCTAACTATAGCTAATAAAATACTTTGGCATGCAAGCTAATAAAAACAAAGTAAATCCTTAATATAATTCCTAGTCATCTTCTTCGATAAAATCAGTAGTTCCTTCAAAACAAGGGTTCATAGCTGGTTCTCCATAGCCCAAGTATTCCTCGTCTAATGTGCCTGAAATATGTTGCTTAAAGGTGTAAGCTATACTTAGCCAGTAAGTAATCAAATCGAACATTGTTTATAATTTGAAGTAGGGCCAATGCCACTCTTCAATAATATTCCATAAATTCCAAAAAACATAATTATCAAGTTTATGAACAGATTAGTGAGTGCATCAAGATATAAGTGTACAGGAATATAAATGGTCAAGTATTACTATGTGCACAATGTGTTCATATAATAATCATCGTGTGCGATCTAACAAATAATCTAAGTGTTGCACAATTAGTTAAAATAAATTGTTATCATGAACATATATAGGTTCCCACAAAGTCGATCATTCCTTGAGCAAGATATCTTCTCGAACCATCTCCCCTCATACAGGGTCACTCTCAAGTTAAGATATTTCATGTGCACATCATAGGCCTAAGGGGCTTCAACCTAGAGGATACAATTCCCCCACTTATTTGTGATTAAGGGCAATAATTCCAAGGAATTCCGATTGAAAATTCCTCAGGGAATTGTATATATAAGTAAGAAACAGGAACACTCCTTTTAAATAAACAGGCCATAAGACCAAACTAGGAATCAATGTCACCAATTTCGAAGGGGGTGACACGACCTATCGACTCTAAATTGTTTTGTGGCGACTTGAGCGACATATCGCCGACAGGTCGTCCATGTCGCTCAAGTCGCCACCAAGCTTTCATGGTCTCGGCGACATGTCGCCCACTTAAGGGCAAACTTGTAAAATATGAAACATGTCGCGCGTGTCGCTCAACACGCGAGACATGTCGCCTATTTAAGGGGGAAATCGAGCAGATTTCCGACAAAACAGTTAAGAAAGCTCATTTCTTCTCCCCTTCTTCATTGTTTTGGTGATTTCTACCCAAAACAAATGCTATTTCACCTGATTTGTGTACGAAAACAAAAATCAAGCTCCGATCTACGACTTTACGCCGTTTTCAAGACTTTCGCCGACGAAATCAAGGTAACAATTCATTTTTTTCAGATCTAGAGTAAACCTGTTGTTAAAATCATGACTCCTAATCATATGTTAAGTAATGACACATGATCTACAGATGGGTGTCATTACTTTTTTTTTTCAAAATAAATATATTTATTTAATTATTTTTGACAAAAAATACATAATATATATATATATATATATATTTAATAGATATAAATAATGACAAGGCTTAAATTTATTACTAATATATATTAGAATATTTTTGTAATAAATTTTATAATTTAATTTATAATAATATATTCTGATTTACTTTCTAATAATTATTTAATTGATAAAAAAATATTTATAATTAAATATTTAAAAAAAATCAAAAAAAATAAAAAAATACATAAAAAATATGGGGAAATAGTAGAAAACCATATTACTAAAACTTAAGAGTTTATGTGTTGAAATTTACTTTGATTAATTTCTGAAATTATTTAATCAATGTAATTAATATTAAAAAATATATAAAAATGATTAAAAAAATACAGAAAAATATAGGAAAAATTGTAGAGCATAAAATAATTGGATTATTGAAAGTCTTGAGTTCTTATGACTTTCTTATGTTGTTATTTGCTATAGGTTTATCTGAAATGGAAACGACGGATATGGAGGATATTATGAAGGATATGAGAGACATCACCCAGCACCATTTTATCAGAGCCAGGAATCAGGGGAGTCTAGATCTTACAGATATGGAGGCTATGACACTGTGCCTTATGTTTGAGGAGGAAAATGAGGGGGTATAGTATATTTCCAGATACCCCATACACTGCTACTGGATATAAGGATGATTCGTATGGATGCCCTCCTGTTGTTCCAGGTGCTATCACAGTCACTACCGCGACGACCTATTACCCCAATACCCCCCCTATGAGGTATTGGGGCATATGAGTCTTAAGGATTACCAGATATGTCTCCCAGTACAAGGAGTGGTATCATTGGATGATATCTTGGGATCAAGATTGCAACTACGTGGAGCAGTTATATTATGGTGGGGGGCAGCAGAGAGACGGAGATGATGTTGATGAGCCGGCCCGCCATTCAATTTGGATATGAGTGAGCATACATATTCCTTGATTTCTATTTTAATGTTTTTTTTTGTTGACTTATACATTCACGTTATATTTGATCATTTATGGAA
>JAUPMG010000013.1:4790135-4808965 GCA_031762675.1 Pachysandra terminalis | reverse complement strand
TATGGTTGCCTCCGTACCATGGGTTAGCGCCCGGAACGAAGCGAGGGACATCCGGCTGTTCCTGGTGACCTTTGTCCTGAATTGGTTATTGATTGAAGTGTTACTTTTGGAAAGGGGTACCTTGAGTAATTGGACTAATGTAGAAATTTTCATATCATCCATTTGAATCTGAATTGTTTGAGCATAACATTAGATCATGTGAATGACATTCATCTCATATTCATCTCATAAACAACCAGCATATCATGTTCTGTTCTATTTAGTTTTAGTTTTTTTTTTCGTGAGGTATTTGATTTATTTGATGTCGATTATTTGGGTTCTGTACTTATATGGGTATTCCAAGCTTACTGTAACCTCTCATGTTGCAGGTTGAGCTATGTGGATGATTGTTAGTAGCAGTTGCAGCATGTCAGATTCTTTTGTTTCATTTTCTTCATTAGACCTTGGATTACAATTTTGTTTCTCTGTATTTGAATTTGGGAATTTATGGTTCAAATATTACTTTGGATTTTATTTGGAAAATGTTAGACCCAGCTGAGTGCCGACTTGTTTAGTTTAATTTGTTTATCTACTTCCTTAATTCTCTGTTGTTAGCTTCCGCATACTCTATGATGAATGAGATTGGCATTTCTGTTCATCCTTTGGTTGTTTGATATGGCAATCCGCGGTCCAGAAGTGGATCCCGAAGGTCTCACCTCGAGATTCGTGCCATCCCGCCTAGCGATTTGTGCTCGGGTTTTGGGCGTGACACGTTCTCAGTTAATCTACACTCGAATCTTTAAGTACATTTCGTATTTTTAATTTTTCATATGCTTTTGTTCATGAATTCTGTTTTAGAAAATATGCAAAACTTTTGTGATGAAAGCATGTGTTTAATGATTTAAAGATATATCTAAGATGTTGTTTTGATTTAGAAATGATTGTAAAGGATTTGTTAATATTTATAATTGTTTACGAAATGTTTTAGATAGATTATGTAGAGATACGAAACTGGAAATACCCAGAAAACGAAAGAACATAACAAATTCTGGGCAGTGAGATCGATCACACAGCCTAGGATCGATCACAATGTGATCAATCGCAATTGTGATCGATCGCACAGAATAAGATCGATCACAATGTGATCGATCGGAGAGTTTAGGATCAATCACAATGTGATCGAGCGCAATGAGTTAGGATCGATCGCAATATCAACAGAAACACAGGTTAGGTGGTTTTGAATGGTTGGTCGAGTCTGGTTGGTTTCTATGTAATCTAGTGAGGTCTAGTACAGGCTGTGTGACTATGATTATTGGTTGTGTGCCTATTGTGATGAATGTGTGCCTATACATTTGTAGATACTCACAATTCATGTCAACCAACCTATACCTAGATATGAGGATAGAATTATGATAGATGGACTGGACTCGGTTTAGGCAGTGTGGAAGGTTGAGGAGTCACTTGAAATGATGGACTATTGAGATCTATAGAATGTTAATAGTAAGTCATATGTATGGTCCCAACTCTTACCAACTAGCCTATGACCTAGACTTATTGAATTAGGATTATGACTCCAATGCCTTGGGAATGTGAATAGAGGGTTAGAACCTAATTTGTTTTATCGATGGTAGGATGTCTGTGATAGCTTCCAAAGAATTATCGACATGTATGGGTCCGTTGATAGCTGTTCTTTGGAATGTATCATTAAGATCTTAATTAATAATAATTCATTTATACTGTGTTACTTTGGTTGTTAAGTGTACCCGGTTAGTGGAGAAATAGAGGTTCCTATGTGGTTCGTGGTAAGTTGTCTATACCTGTGGTTGAAAGGCCCACGAAATAAGGATAGGAATCTTGCGAGACCCTATATGGTTAGCTGGACCATGAGTATTGTGCACTCATTAATACAACATATGGTGGCCTTCGTACAATGGGTTAGCGCCCGGAAAGGGGAGGAGACATCTGGCTGTTCCTGGTGTTTTATTCCCGAATTATCGGTTACTTGGAAGTTATGAGGGGCACTTAATTAACCAGGATAACATAGGCATTTCACTACTTTCATTGTATTACCTTGTGTGAGCATAACATTAGATCATGTGAATGACATTCATTTCATATAACATCTCATAATTGAATCTTGCATACCTTATATCGTTTTATTGATTTATATGATTATCTCGAATGGTTTTAGAACGGGTGATATGGCCGAGGTAAAGCGGTTTTGTTACTTACAAGGCATTCCATGCTGATGTAACATTTCATGTTACTGGTTGAGCTAGCCGAGCAGGAGTTGTGAGCCTCCTAGTCGTTTGATGTTTTATTTTATGGAACTCATATTTATTTGTTCAATTTACAAACTATGGTAGTATTTCTTTGAAGGTTGTAATAAATGGCCCAACTGAGTGCCTTTGTTTTATTGCATCCTTATTTAATAAGGTTATGCTTCCGTTACTTTATAATGATGATTAATAAAGATTAAGTTATATTTCATCCTTTATCTTAGTTATGATATGACAATTCGCGGTCCAGAAATGGATCCCGAAGGTCGTACCTCGTGATCCGCTCCATCCCGCCTAGGGATCCGTGTCACTAGGTTAGGAGCGTGACAGATTGGTATCAGAGCCTAAGGTTTGTAAACAGAGTAAGGTTGATTAGAGAACTGTAGAATTAGGTATTACATAGAAATCTGAAGTTAGATGAAGGAAATATAGAAATCTAAATTAGGAATGTTTGGTTGATTAATAACATGATTGATTGCTGTATGTGGTATTTATATACTTATGCATGTGAACATTAGGATTGAGGAGTTGGCTTAGAATCTGATAGTTAGTTTAAATGTGTAGATGGTTGGACGAAGAGGGAGATCAGCCGCAGGGGAGGCATCATCCTCTGGCACTGGGGGTCACTCCGATCCTCAGTTAGCAGGTGTCTACCAAGCCTTGGGAGACATGGCTGCTATACAGAGGGAGCAAATGCCGAGGACCGAACAGAAACTGGTTGTGGCATCACCCATTGTTTGGCTTGAGAAATTCAAGAGATTGCCTCCTCCATCATACGAGGGACTAGGTGAGCCACATCAGGCAGAAGACTGGTTGTTAAATGTGGAGAGGATTTTCAAGACTATGGGGAGTCCTGAGGAGCAACGTGTGATTTTGGCCACCTTTATGCTTAAGGGTGAGGATCTTCACTGGTGGAGCATGGTGGAGAGGAACCTGACTGTGGACATGACTTGGGTAGCCTTTAGAGAGCAATTCCTGGAGAAGTATCTGTCGAGCAGCTATTGTCGGCAGATGGTTCTGGATTTCATGAGACTAGAGCAGGGGACTCAGTCAGTGACCCAATATGAGCCGAGTTTTGCCAGGATGTCCTGTTTCGGGCCGCACATAGTGGCGAATGAGGCGGAAAAGCCGGCGAAGTTTAAGGAGGGACTAGGACCGGTGATCAGGTTCAGAGTGGTGCCCCAAAGACTCAAGACATATGCTAGTGTCCTAGACTATGCTCAATGTATTAAGAGAGACTTAGATCAGGCTTCTGCTCAGCATGATCAACCGAGACAGGACATACGTGACCGAGGCAATCAATATCAGCCGTATCAGCAGAGGCAGGGCTCTGACCGGCATTAGAAGAACGAGAGTAAACCTACGACAGCTCCGCCTGCAGATACAGTTGCTCATGTGGCACGAGGACCACAACAGCAGCAGCAACCGCAGCAGTAGCAGCATCCACTACCGACCCGCAGTAGCAGTTCAGACAGCATGACAAGCGTGTGTGTTACAACTACGGGAAGACGGGCCATCTCCATTAGTTCTGCAGATCAGCTTTGAGGGCGGATGGCGGCAGGCAGGCACCTCAGCAGCCAGCACAGGGTGGTAAGAACAATGCGATGGTGGATACCTCTACTGCTCGGAGAGATGACCGTGCTTCTAACGTGGTTGTCAAAGGTACTCTTCATTTATTTCATACCCCAACTAGAGTGTTATTTGATTCTGGAGCATCGCACTCTTTCATATCCAGTAGATGTATGCTATTTTTGGGACTTCAACCGAGTATGTTAGGGACCCTGTTGAACGTGGTTTACCCACTAGGAGGGATAGGCGCTCTGCACCGAGTATGTCATGCTTGTGTGGTTAAAGTCGGAGACCTTAACCTACAGTCAAATTTGGTTGTGATTGATATGGTAGACTTCGATGTGATCCTCGGCATGTACTGTCTTGCTGCCTATCATGCTACGGTGGATTGCTTCGAAAAGACAGTTGTCTTCGATCTCCTTGGCGGTAGACGACTTACCTTTCTCGGATCTGAGAAAGATGAGTATCAGACCGACTTTTTGTGTATAGCGGATATGGGACAGCAGTTATCTTTGAGGGATATACCCACAGTCAGTACAATACAGTTTTTTAGGAGATTTCAGGTTTGCCACCCATGAGGGAGATTGACTTCTATATTGAGTTGGTACCTAGCACATCTCCGATTTCACTTGCGACTTATTGGATGGCTCTGACTGAGTTACGCGAGCTAAAGGAGCAACTGGACTGATTGAGTTTGCTCGGCTTCATCAGACCGAGTATGTCTCCGTGGGGTGCACCAGTGCTCTTCGTTAAGAAGAAGGACGGATCGCTTCGTCTCTGTGTAGACTACAAGCAGTTGAATCGGGTGACACTAAAGAACTAGTACCCACTGCCTAGGATAGATGATTTATTTGATTAGTTGCAAGGAACTCAGTACTTCTCCAAGATCGACTTGAGATCAGGGTATCACCAGTTGAGGATCAGAGATGAGGATATCCACAGGACGGCCTTTCGCACTCGATATGGACATTGCGAGTTTGTAGTGATGCAATTTGGATTGACGAATGTGCCAGCGGCATTTATGGACTTGATGCACCGGGTATTCAGACCTTATCTGGATCCATTTGTTGTGATATTCGTGGATGATATACTGATATACTCGAGGTCGACGGAGCAGCATGATAAGCATCTGAGGATAGTATTGCAGGCCTTGCAAGAGCACCAGTTGTATGCGAAGTTGGAGAAGTGTGACTTCTGGAGTGATGAGGTGAAGTTTCTTGGCCATGTGGTTTCCATGAGTGGCATCTCTGTGGATTCGTCCAAGGTGGATGCAGTTCTAGGTTGGGAGCGACCGAATAATGAGTCAGAGATCAGAAGCTTCCTTGGTTTGGCGGGCTACTACAGGAAATTCATAAAGAAGTTTTCCTCCGTTGCAGCACCGTTGACCCGACTTACCAGGAAGGGAGTGAAGTTTGATTGGGACGACAAGTGTGAAGCAGCGTTTGAGGAGTTAAAGAAGAGATTGACCTCAGCGCCGGTTCTAGTCATACCAGTTAGCTGCCAGAAGATGGAGGTGTATACAGATGCATCATTGTAGGGATTAGGTGCAGTCCTTATGCAGGATAAGAGAGTGGTGGCATATGCAACGTGACAGCTTAAGACGCATGAGCGTAATTACCCTACGCACGGTCTTGAGTTGGCTGCGGTAGTCTTTGCCCTGAAGTTGTGGCGGCATTACCTCTACAGTGAGGAATTCGAGTTGTTTTCAGACCATAAGAATCTGAAGTACATTTTCACGCAGAGGAACCTCAACATGCGTCAGAGGAGGTGGATTGAGTTATTGAACGAGTATATTTCGACACTCAACTATCATCCAGGGAAGGCGAATGTAGTGGCAGATGCACTGAGTCGTAGACCTCGTCGTGTGCTAGCACAGTTGATGCACCAGGAGTGGATTCTGTATCGAGCCATAGCAAACTTGGAGTTGAGATTAGTGGATCACGTTGGTGGTGGTTATCTGTTCAATATGGTGGCCATGCCATCTTTGGAGCTTCGCATTGCAGCTAGTCAAAGGACTGATCAGGATCTACAGCTACTAGCAGTGGATGACGGGAAGCCAGAGTGGACAGTGCATGCAGATGGATTGATCAGATACCAGGGTCGTCTTTGTGTGTCGGACGATCAGTAGATCAGGAGGGAGATTTTGGAGGAGGTGCACAGTTCGCGATATTCTATTCATCCAGGTAGCACCAAAATGTACCACGACTTGAGAGTTAATTTCTGGTGGCCTGGGATGAATAAGGATATTGCTCAATTCGTGGCAAGGTGTCTCACTTGCCAACATGTTAAGGCCGAACATCAAAGAGCGGCTGGACTTCTACAGCCTTTACCTATATCTGAGTGGAAGTGGGAGCATTGGATTCGATTTGGGTGATAGTAGATTTCGTTGTTGGGTTTCCGAAGACCCGAGGATCATTGGATTCAATTTGGGTGATAGTAGATCGACTCACTAAGTCAGCCCATTTCTTACCAACGAAGATTTTAGCTTCGGCGGAGCATATAGCGAGGTCATATGTGAAAGAGATAGTGCAACTGCACGGAGTGCCAGTCAGCATTGTGTCAGACCGTGGTTCGATTTTCACGTCGAGGTTCTGGGAGAGTTTGCAGAAGGCCATGGGTACACAGTTGGATTTAAGTACAGCCTACCATCCGCAGACTAACGGTCAGACAGAGAAGGTGAATCAGGTATTGGAGGACATGCTATGTGCTTGCGCGATGGACTTTGGTGGCAGTTGGGGAGAACATCTACCTTTGGTAGAATTCTCTTACAACAACAGTTATCATTCTAGCATTGGCATGGCACCTTTTGAGGCACTATACGGGAGGTCGTGTTGTTCATCTGACTGTTAGGCAGAAGTTGGCGAGAGCAGTATTCTTGGACCCGAGTTAGTTCAAGAGACCGCAGATAAGGTGAAGCTGACCAGGGAGAGATTGAGGACATCGCAAAGCAGACAGAAGAGCTATGCAGACAAGAGGAGGAGAGATCTGGAGTTTACAGTTGGAGACCATGTGTTCCTTAAGGTGTCTCATATCAAGGGCATCATGCGCTTTGGCCGTAAAGGGAAGCTTGCTCCAAGGTATGTTGGACCATTCCAGGTACTTGAGCGGATTGGACGAGTGGTGTATCGAGTTGCTCTACCTACGTAATTATCGGCAATACATGATGTATTCCATGTGTCGTTGTTGCAGAAGTATAAGCCCGACCCGTCACATGTATTGGATTGGAGTCTGTTGCAGTTACGTGAGGATGTATCTTATGTAGAGCGACCGATGCAAGTGTTGGACCGGAAGGAATAAGTCTTGCAAACCAAGACCATTCCTTTAGTGAAGATTCAGTGGAATCACCATGAAAAATCTGAAGCTTCATGGGAGCAGGAGTCAGAGATTTAAGAATGTTATCCTCATCTGTTCTCGAATTAAGGTATGTAATTTCGGGGACGAAATTCTTTTAAAGAGGGTAGGTTGTAGTGACCTAAACTCACTAATTGAATTTCTCTCTTTAATTCGTGTATTAATTTAATGTTTAATTTGCAAATGTTTATGTAATTTTAAGAGCTAATTAGACATAGGGGTGTTATTGTAACAAAACATTTAAGTTGGGGGTCTTTAGTGTAATTAATTAGATAATGGGGTAAATGTGGTAATTGTGTAACTAATTTGAATCAGTCCAACGCACAAACTGTGCGTTGAACAGTTCTATGATTCCTGGCTTGAACGTGGTAGAGAGAGGGAGAGAAATGGGGGGAAAACCAACTAATACTTTCAGCCTCATTCTGATCATCAAAAGAGATTGAAAAAAATCCCTACTGAACTTAGAATCAGGAGAGTAAAAAGTTGTGAGAAGAAGAAAGAGTATAAAGAAAAATCTGAGATTTTGAGTGTTAATTTGCAGAAGAAGAAGAAGGAAGAGGGAGAAGAAACGAAGCTAAGAACTCGTAGTCGTTCCCAGTTAATCTACACTCGAATCTATAAGTACATTTCCTGTTTTTAATTTTTCATATCCTTTTGTTCATGAATTCTGTTTTAGAAAATATGCAAAACTTTTGTGGTGAAAGCATGTGTTTAATGATTTAAAGATATATCTAAGATGTTGTTTTGATTTAGAAATGATTGTAAAGGATTTGTGAATATTTAGAATTGTTTACGAAATGTTTTAGATAGATTATGTAGAGATATGAAACTGGAAATACCCAGAAAACGGAAGAACAGAACGAATTCTGGGCAGTGAGATCGATCACACAACCTAGGATCGATCACAATGTGATCAATCGCAATTATGATCGATCGCACAGAATAAGATCAACCACAAAGTGGTCGATCGGAGAGTTTAGGATCGATCACAATGTGATCGAGCGCAATGAGTTAGGATCGATCGCAATATCGACAGAAACACAGGTTAGGTGGTTATGAATGGTTGGTCTAGTCTGGTTGGTTCCTATGTAATCTAGTGAGGTCTAGTACAGGCTGTGTGACTATGATTATTGGCTGTGTGCCTATTGTGATGGCTGTGTGCCTATATGTTTGTGGATACTCCCAATTCATGTCAACCAACCTATACCTAGATATGAGGATAGAATTATGATAGATGGACTGGACTCGGTTTAGGTAGTGTGGAAGGTTGAGGAGTCACTTGAAATGATGGACTATTGAGATCTATAAAATGCTAATAGTACGTCATATGTGTGGTCCCAACTCTTACCAACTAGCCTATGACCTAGACTTATTGGATTGGGGTTATGACTCCAATGCCTTGGGAATGTGAATATAGGGGGTTAGAACCTGATTTGTTTTATCGATGGTAGGATGTCTGTGATAGCTTCCAAAGAATTATCGACATGTATGGGTCCGTTGATAGCTGTTCTTTGGAATGTATCATTAAGATCTTAATTAATAATAATTCATTTATACTGTGTTACTTTGGTTGTTAAGTGTACCCGGTTAGTGGAGAAATAGAGGTTCCTATGTGGTTCGTGGTAAGTTGTCTATACCTGTGGTTGAAAGGCCCACGAAATAAGGATAGGAATCTTGCGAGACCCTATATGGTTAGCTGGACCATGAGTATTGTGCACTCATTAATACAACATATGGTGGCCTTCGTACAATGGGTTAGCGCCCGGAAAGGGGAGGAGACATCTGGCTGTTCCTGGTGTTTTATTCCCGAATTATCGGTTACTTGGAAGTTATGAGGGGCACTTAATTAACCAGGATAACATAGGCACTTCACTACTTTCATTGTATTACCTTGTGTGAGCATAACATTAGATCATGTGAATGACATTCATTTTATATAACATCTCATAATTGAATCTTGCATACCTTATATCGGTTTATTGATTTAAATGATTATCTCGAATGGTTTTAGAATGGGTGATATGACCGAGGTAAAGCGGTTATGTTACTTACAAGGTACTCCATGCTGATGTAACATTTCATGTTGCAGGTTGAGCTAGCCTAGCAGGAGTTGTGAGCCTCTTAGTTGTTTGATGTTCTATTTTATGAAACCCAAATTTATTTGTTCTGTTTACAAACTATGTTAGTATTTCTTTGAAGGTTGTAACAAATGGCCTAACTAAGTGCCTTAGTTTTATTGCATCCTTATTGAATATTGTTATGCTTCCGGTACTCTGTAATGATGATTAATAAAGATTAAGTTCTATTTCATCGTTTATCTTAGTTATGATATGACAATCCGCGGTCTAGAAATGGATCCCGAAGGTCACACCTCGTGATCCGTGCCATCCCGCATAGGGATCCATGTCACTGGGTTAGGGGCGTGACGGACTCTGGGATGAGCTATCATCTTACAATGATCTTCTAGTGTGCACTTGTGGTGCAATCAAGCAGAGTGAAGAACGAGAACAAAGAAGTAAGGTAATGAAATTTCTTATGGGTTTGAATGATTCATTTTCTGCTATACGTGGTCAAATTCTCCTTATACAACCACTTCCCACCATTGGAAAAATTTATTCCATGGTCCTCCAAGAAGAAAAACAACGGGATCTAGTTGTATCTAGAGAAGTTTTGATGGCAAATACATGGAGGCCCAACTCCAATAACACCAGCAACACGTTCAACAAAGGGAGAGGAAAGATGCACTGCAGTGATTGCAATGGGAATAACTACACTATCGATAGGTGTTTTCACCTACATGGTTTCCCTCCTGAACACAAGTTATACAAGAAGGGTGAAAGAACTGGAATCAGACGAGAACCTTCTGCCAACAACACTCAACGGTAGACACCAGGCTTCACACAGGAACAGTGCCAGCAACTTTTGGCTCTCTTAAACAACGGTAATACTCAGCTTAAGGCGAATGTAGCAGGTCAGTTTGATCCCCTAAGCCTTTCATATTACACCTTCCCTTGATATGTTGCACAAAACCAATCCGTCTCCTTATCCCTTTGTTACATTATCCAACGGGAATAAGGTTCCAATGGATGCCATAGGTTCAGTTCAATTTGGTTCTGGCTTATCCCTTTCAAAATTACTTCATGTACCGTCATTTTCTGTTAACTTGTTGTCTGTCAGTAAAATGACAAAGTCTTGTAATTGTTCCATCACTTTTTTCTGATTTATGTGTCTTACAGGACTTGGCAACGAGGAGGACGATTGGTTTGGGGAGGCAGCATAATGGACTTTATTATCTCTCCACCACAAACACTGCAACACCCCCAACCCAATCAACCCAAAAATCAACCAGACAACCTTGCAACCAGATCTTTGGCACAGACGCCTCGGCCACCCATCCATCCAACCTTTGAAGCATTTAGCAAGTTCAATACCAAATATTTCTTTTGTTCCAAATAAAGTTTGTGAAGTCTGTTCCTTGGCTAAGCAAACAAGACTACCTTTTGATTTGAGTTCAATTTCTACTACTGAACGTTTTGAGTTACTTCACTGTGATATTTGGGGAGCTTTTCATGTACCTTCTCTTTCAGATGCTTCTTATTTTTTGACTATTGTGGATGATTTTTCTAGACATACTTGGGTTTATATCATGCGTTTTAAATCTGAGACACAGGGTTTATTAAAATCCTTTTTTGCCCTTGTTACCACACAATTCAATCGAAGGGTCAAAAGGTTTCGATCCGATAATGGTCAGGAATTTACTTCGATGCTAGATTTTTTCAGTGAACAAGAGATCCTCTTTGAACACAGTTGTGTCTCAACTCCTCACCAAAATGTTATTACAGAACGCAAACATCGACACATCTTGAATGTCGCTCGATCCATGAGATTCCAAGCTTATCTACCCTTAACATTTTGGGGGGAAAGTGTGCTTACAGCAGTCTACCTCATTAACTGCATACCCACACTTTTGCTTTCCAAGGAAACACCGTTTGAGAGACTGTACAAGCAACCACATACTTATGAACATTTGCGTGTATTTGGTTGTCTTTGCTTTTCCACAAATGTTCAACCCTAACACAAATTTGATCAGCGTGCCTGCAAATGCATCTTCGTTGGATATCCCACTGGTCAAAAGGCTTACAAAGTTTATGATTTACAAACCAAGAAAATCTCTTCCAGTCGTGATGTTGTTTTTCATGAGCACATATACCCCTTCTCAACTTCAAAAGCCAACCCTGATCATGACCACCAAAATTTTCCCTTACCTATACCTGATCTTGTTGCCGAACCAGCGCACGATCGCAGACCCAGCAATCGATCGCAGACCCAGCGATCGACCGCAGTACCAGCGATCGATCGCAGACCCAACAATCGACCACACTGTGATCGGTGACACCACACCCGTTTTTGAGGAACCAAGCCTTTCTCCCACCTCTTCAAGTGAACCATCCAACCAACCCGTGGTAAGACGTTCAGCGCATCCGGCAACCCTCCACTTGGCTTCGTGACTTTCATTGCACACAAGTCGGTTTGCTGCCTCTAAACTCCACGTCATCTTCCACGCCACAGTCTGGAAAAGGTACATGTTACCCTTTGAGCAATTTTGCTTCTTATGACATTCGCTCTCCATCTCATTTATCTTTTATTGCCACCATTTCTAGTTTTGTTGAACCTAATACATTTGCCCAAGCTGAGCATGATCCGAAGTGGCGAGAAATCACGAGTTATGAGCTTCAAGCCCTTGAAGCCAATGGTACTTGGACCCTCACTAGCCAAAGGTAAGAAGCCAATTGGATGCAGGTGGGTCTATAAGATCAAGTACAACTCAGACGGTACTGTTAAGCGTTACAAAGCTCGTCTTGTAGCTAAAGGCTACACTCAAGTTGAAGGGATGGATTATAAAGAGACATTTGCTCCTGTTGCCAAACTTGTTACAGTCCGCTGTCTTCTTGCCGTTGCTGCTGCTAGAAATTGGTCTCTCTACCAACTAGATGTCCAGAACGCCTTCCTCCATGGTGATCTTGATGAAGAAGTTTACATGCTTCCACCTTCAGGATACAGTTGACAGGGGGAGAACATGGTTTGTCGGCTCCATAAATCACTGTATGGCTTAAAGCAAGCTTCCCGCAATTGGTATTCGAAGTTTTCTTCTGCCATACGCTAAGCTATCTTCATCCAATCCATGGTTGATTATCCTCTCTTTACTAGGGCACATGGAGAATCATTCACGACAGTACTAATCTAATGATCCAGCAGCAATAACATCCCTCAAAAGATTTCTCCATGAATATTTCCGAATCTAAAGATCTTGGAAAACTTAAATATTTTCTGAGAATAGAAGTGGCACATTCCAAGAAAGACATCTCTATTTCCCAACAAGAATACACGTTGGATGTTCTTGATGATATGGGTCTTCTTGGAGCTGCACCGGCCACCTTTCCAATGGAACAAAACATAAAGCTAACACCATCAAACAAAGAACTTCTCAAAGAACCAGCAAGATATAGAAAATTGGTTGGTCGCCTTATTTATCTCACAATCACAAGACCTGACATCGGATAAATGTCCTTAATCAATTTATGAATCAACCTCGAAAACCACATTTAGATGCAGCAATTCAATGATCAGTAACAGAGAGTTGTTTTATGTGTTCAACAGGGAAGCGTTTCCGCATCTTCTGCACTAACGACGCTAACTACCCGACTCAACTTTTTGAAGGAACGGCGTAATCAGATTACAAATGAGCTTCAGAATCGGGAGAAAAGTCATGGAGCAGAAAGTCAGTCACATCAAAATTTGGACAAAGGTAGAGGAACAGAAAACCAATCACCCCAAAGCCTGCATAAAGGTCGAGGATTAGAAAATAAGTTGTCCCAAAATTTGGACCAAATTCAATGATCAGAACGTCGATCACACCAAAATCCAGACAAAGTTGGAGGATCAGAAGGCCAATTTGTTCCTTCAAGGATAAATTCCAGATAATCCAAGGTCTGTTGTTTATGATAAGAGCACTAGGTCATGATTTTCCTGTAAACATCTTCGGCCTTTGTGGCGTATCCATCTTACTCCAAGCTGTAAATGGCTTTACTGTTTTGTCTTCGTCGACTATTTGTTTCCTGAAGACAGGAGTGTAAATATCAGCATACTTGTTACTATACGGCGGGCTAGGAACATTACAAGGTTGTTTCGTGCCTAACATGGAAGGGCAGCTGAGTTTTAGGGGCTCCAAAGCCAAAGATGTACAGGGTATCCATCTCTTGATGTAAGCCAAACTATATCTCTACTGTTTGTTGGTTCCTGTAAGTGTTAATTGGGGTGGGGCTGTGAAGAAGGCCAAGTTTTGATGGTTGAAAGACATGTACAGGGTATCCATCTTCTTGATGTAAGCCAAACTATATCTCTTCTGTGGGGTAATTCCCTATGGGGTTACTGTAGGGTGCACTACAGTGCGACACGTGTCCCATTGCATTTAAATTGCGAACGGAGGACTTAACCCTCCGTTCGCAAACTCAAACGTTGAATCCAGCTGGATTCAACGTTAACTGGATTCAACTTTTTCTAATTCAATTTCATTTCCCTTCAAATGAAAACCCCAGAGAGAGAGAGAAATCTCATTATGGTAGCTGGCAATTTACGATCCAAACCACCAACCTGACCCGACCCAACCCACCAAAACGACGTTGAACTATTTACTATTTTTTTTATTAATTTTAAATTATATTTTAAAAATATTTATTAAAAATATAATGTTAAATAGGATGATTTATGATTTTATTAATTTAAAATTAAAATAATTAATTAATTAATTAAAATTTAAACGGGGTGACAAGTTCAACTTGTTTATGGTCGGGTTGAGGTTTTCTTACCCGTTGGTAAATGGGTTAGGATCGACCCGTTTACTAAATGGGTTGAATTCGGGTCTAGGTTTCGTCAACCCGTTGGTAAACGGGTCGACGAAAACCAAACCCGCCAAACTCATGTTGACCCGTTTAGTATTTTTTAATAGGATGATTTAGAATTTTATTAATTTAAAATTAAAATAATTAATTAAAATTTAAACGGGTTGACAGATTCAACCCGTTTATAGGTGGGTTGGGTTCGGGTTGAGCCCCTTCTCTTCTCTCCCTCCCAAACGAGTAGAGGTGGCATTGTGTCGGGTTGTAATCGGGTTGAGGCTTAAACGGGTTGCATAATGTTTGACCCGTTTACCAACGAGTCAGGAAAACATAAATCCGAACCCAACCCAACCATAAACGGGTCGAACTTGCCAACCCGTTTAAATTTTAATTAATTATTTATTTATTTTAATTTTAAATTAATAAAATCGTAAATTATCCTATTTAACATTATATTTTTAATAATAAAAAACAATTAAAAAATAGTAAATGGGTCAACACGGGTTTGGCGAGTTGGGTCGGATTCGACCCGTTTACCAACGGGTCAACTAAACCTAGTCCCGAGCACAACCTATTTAATAAACGGGTCGATCTAACCCATTTAATCGGTTGGATCAGGTCGGATTGGCGGTTTGGATCGTAAAGATATTGCGATTTCTCTCTCCGGTTCTCATTTGAATAAAAACGAAATTGAATTGGAAAACGTTGAATCCAGCTCGATTCAAAGTTTGAGTTTGACCCTCCGTTTGCAATTTAAATGCAGGACACGTGTCGCACTATGGTGCATCCCACAGTAACCCCATAGGGAATTACCTCACAGAAGATCCGCTCCCGTATTTAAAAACGTTCATATCCAATCTATATACTTTCAGAATGTGTTCTCTTTTCTTTTCTGTTTTTTCCTTGTATACAATCGAGAATCAACAACAATTCCTTTTCCCAACCTGTTAGGGTTTGCAACAAAAAATCTTGATCTGCCATTTCAAAACAATTCTTCAGTTACATCATATGTGTGAAAGGTGCAAATTTAATTCTATCTGGCAATCTCCCATCTTCCGGTGATTACTAATTTTACCTCTGAAGGATAGTAAAGTGTTTGCTCTCTCTCTCTCTCCCATCTTCCGATGATTACTAATTTTACCTCTGAAGGATAGTAAAGTGTTTGCTCTCTCTCACTCTCTCTATCTTAAAAAAGAAAAAACTTTGGATCGGTGGATCGGTCCGATCCAATCTCTGGACCGTCTAGATTGGTATCGGTTGGACCGGTTTGATTTAAAGCCACTTGATACAATCATGGTTTTAAGGATCGGTCTGGATCGGCCAGGGCCGGTTCGATTTTAAGCTACGAGACAAACTATTGTATCAAGTGGCTTTGGATCAGACCGATCCAACCGATACCGATACCGATCCAGTCCGATTCAAATTTCTTTTTCCAATTGGCACTGGATCGAACCGATCCGAGTGATACCAATACGGATTTGCCGATTCGGACCGATCCAATGGCTGGATCGAACCCAAAAAAATTTCTTTTTTTTAAAGGACGATCCAAAACTTGGATCGGACCAAGATTGGCCAATTCAATACTGGATCGAGATCGGCCCGGACCATCCCGAGAATGAAAACCTTGGATACAATAGTTGTATTGTGACTTGGGATTGGACTGGTCCTGGCCGAGCCTGATACAGACGGGCCGATCCGGTCTGATCCTTGAAACCATGCTTGATACTGCCAGAAAAATGCCAAGAATATATCGTAGACGATTTGCTTCCGGAAGATATAATTTGGTGAGATTCATAAATGAAATCCAAGCACTTGGCACAAAAAAAAAAAAAAAAAAACACTTAATTAAGAAGTGCGAACTCAGCCTAAAACTGATTCATTTTCACCCCATTTATAAATAATTTATAGTTCATAAAATTACTATAATAAGCTCTGCATGGAATTCTTAAATAGGTCTATTTTATTCATTGCAGAATTGACTATACTTTTAAATTCTTTAAGTCAGAAATTTAATTTCTAAGTTTGAGTCAAAGATCGTTTTACAGAAAACATGTTATATATCTTGATTGGTGCAAAGCGTGTCTGCCTCAATTTGGGATGGAAACACACGTGATCCAGCTCCTCCTTATAATTCCGGTGGTAACGACCTCCGAACCGATGGTAACAGCCGCTAGACTGCGGTACCGGTCCGATCAGACCGGTCCAGGTCGATACCTATGGCCCACTCTCGACATTCACAGAAGAGGAGCCTGTATAGGGGGCTTTGATCCATGTTCCATTGTCTTTGGATGCAGTGAATCATGCAACAAATCCACATGCACATCAGACAAAAAGGTGATGCCCACATTTCACCTACAAGTTGCGCTGGCGAGGTTGGGTCCTGACTCTAACTGTCGAACCGGTTAGGTTAAACCCATAGGGCGATAGTGAAGTATGGTTTTCCGAGTGGGACCCACACTATGAATTGGATTGGACCCAAACGTCACGTGTGGAACCGATCCCAATTAAAATTGTTTATTAAACGTATTTGAAGGAAAGTGTTGTTACCAAACTCTGTTTTTTACTCCCTCCACACCAAATAAATATTTCGTATAAATGTTTTGCCTTATTTAAAATTAGGTTGTAAATCAGCCAAGCCAAGATTTGTCCAACTTAACTTAGGCTTGTAAACCTTGAGCAAGGTTCAGTTGAAGCTCGTTAAAAAATTTGGTTTCAGAGTATCAGACTCTGCTCAAGCTTGTTAAAAACTTTGGGGCTCAGCCTCAGTTCATAAAAGCTCTAATCGTAAGAAGTTCGGTCCGTAAAAAAAGCTTATGTTAGCTTAAATACAATAATATTATAATTAATAATTATTATTATATATAGTATAATAATATTAATATTTAGAGAAAATTACACTTTGACCTTTGAGTTTTCTAAAAATTGCAATTAGACTCCTTGAGATTTTTGAAACTACAATAACACCCTTCATTGGAAACCTCAAGGGAGTCAATCAACTAGCGACACCAAGTCATTGACTGAGATACTCTTTATAAAGATCAAATGGGTTTGTGAACATGAAAATGGAGATTCGTTTCTGATAATAAGTTAGGTTTCACAATAAGACTCATCTTTAGTCGAGAGACTAAGATGGGGTATTTTAGACCTAAGGTTTATCTACTTTATCTAAAAGTCGTTCAATTCTTTATAAGGGGTATATCAATCAATGACTCAATATCGTTAATTGAACGACCCCTTAAGGTTTCTAACTAAGAGTGTTATTGTGGTTTCAAAAACCTCAAGGGGTTTGACTACAATTGTTAGAAATGTCGAAGGATTAAAATATAATTTTCTCTAATATATAATATAAGATATAAAAATATGGATATATTTCATATACCAACCGAATTGAGTCTACCAAACTCTACTAAGCTCATTAAGACTGTGTTTGGCCCGGCTTGTGCTTATGGATAAGCACTCATTGGCTAAGTTGCTCAATGGGAGCACTTATCCATAACAACAAAAAAATGTTTCTTTGAAAAAAATAGCATTTGATAAATACATTTATTTAAGTGCTTATGAAAGTTTAGAGGTGAAATAGATATTATAAAAATATTATTAAAACTTAAAAATAACATTTATTTAAGTGCTTATGAAAGTTTAGGGGTATAATAGGTATTTTAAATATATTACTAAAGTTGTGAAATAGCTTAATGCATAAGAACTTGGGAAAAGCTGCTCTCAACATCTTATTATGGGTAGCCTTCCTCTAGTGCTTATGGCTAAGCACTTACCCATATGCGCTACCAAACACAAATTTAATTTTAAAAAATGCTTATATAAGTTATATGCTGCAATAAGTATTTATAGAAGCAGGGCGAAACGCTGCCTAAAATGATGAGCTTTTTTTGAGCTCAAACTCAACTTGTGAGTTTAAGTATTAGCCGAGCTTAAACTTGAGTCGAGCTAGCTCGAACTCGAGCCGAGATAGCTCGGCTCATTGACAACCCTATTGAGCTTGAACTCGAGTCGAGCTAGCTCGAACTCGAGCCGAGATAGCTCGGCTCATTGACAATCCTATTTTAAATAGCATTGATGGCGTGGCAATAGACAAATGTTCTTGGCAATAGCATCGTCATATTGAAAATTGAAAATATATTAATAATCACCGCCCAACTGAAGTAGAAGATATTGTGGGGTCCGAAATCGAGTAAGATATGGGCTGTAATCCTGTCGGGACCCGGGTCCAGGTTTCCGCGTTAAATTAATAGATTTGCATTTACAAACAAACAATAAATAAATAAACCTTTATAAAAAAGAAGAAAGAAATGCTATTTTACTTAAACTTTATGTTTTTGAAATAAAGGAAGTTTCTCTTTTCATATTTAATTTTTAATCTTTTGTTGGTATGATCTAATGCTTGTTTTATATTGAAGTATTTTATTACAATAAATAAGTTTTATTTATTATTTAATTTTTGACAATCTTTCCTTAAACTATCCTTATTAATCACAACTTGAAATTTTGGAAATCTTCCCTTAAACTATCCTTATTAATCAAAGTCCAATATATAGAAACATGTATATGAAAAAAAAATAAAAGAGATAGTACGGTTTTGTAAATATTTATTTAATAAAGTGTTAGGTTTTTTTTTTTTTTTTTTTTTTGGTGATGAAGTGTTAGTTAGGATAAAGTCTGATATATATATATATATATGAGATAGAATTGATCAAATTAGTAATAGAAGGTAAAAGCATAACTAAATTATTTAATGGGA
>JAUPMG010000013.1:4726078-4740438 GCA_031762675.1 Pachysandra terminalis | reverse complement strand
ATCTTGCTCTAGTAATAGGCCCAACTGGAACATGCAATGGATCCTTTAATGGTGCTTGTTGATTCTCATCACAATCAGCAAGATAACTTCATAATCACAACAAAAGCTTATATATTCGTGTGTGTTTGTGTGTGTGTGTGTGTGTCAATAATACATCTGGGAAATGGGTATTACCTGAAACAGAGTATATTTAGCTTGCCTGTGATCAAGAGTACTTGACAATATTATGCTCGCACGACAACTCATTGGCTATAAGATGTCAATATGCTACCTTCTCTGCTGGAATTGCACTTGAAAGGTTGTAAACTTTCAAACCTTAAAAATATGCTCTACCTATGAAAACATTAACATATTTTACAATGAAGAAACAACAAAACTTCCAAAACCTCAAATAGATGAAAATGCAGCAATCTGGTCTAAAGCAACTTACCAGCAAAAGAAAATCAGGATAAAAGTTTTTCTCTGTACAATTACAATTTAGCCTCCTATCCATTTGCTCAAAATATTAAGGCATAAAGTCAGCAGCATCATTGGCTTATCTAAACACATGTTCCACTATACAAATCACACATCTACCCATACTCTCCTTAATTTTCATCACAAAAAAGCTAACATTCCAAGGGCACTCGTTTTCAGAATTTAGAATTTGCTGAACGCAATCAGCAAGAGTACTTGATAATCACATCAAAAGCTTATATATTTGTGTGTGTGTGTCAATGATACATATGGGAAATGGGTATTACCTGAAACAGAGTATATTTAGTTTGCCTGTGATCAAGAGTACTTCACAATATTATGCTCACACAACAACAACTCATTGGCAATAGTTGTTCCTAGATTGCCAATTTCATGATGCAAATGCAAAACACAAGTTTATAAGCCGCATTAACTCTTAAAGTAAATAGCATGGCATGCATAATGAGAATACATATCCCCTTACATCTTGGAAGTTGACGGAATCCAAGCTACCATCCCAGTATTTCATAAATATGCATGTATATGTGCCACAATCATATCTGTAATAGTCAAAATTATTAGATCCAACACTCCTATTATTACAGACTTAAATTCCAAAATTCGAGTGTAGGAAGGTTTTAAAAGTGAGCTTTTAACTAGAATTACCCGTTAGTTTGTTGTGGGACTTTCCACAACTTCCCAATCAGTCACATCACAAGAAGGGCACAACTCAAAGAATATATGACAGAGATGGAGTTTTTACATGACCGAAATTTAACAACTATATTAGGTTATCAATTAAGAATGCATCAACAAATAAACCGTGAAAATGATACCAACCAATTTATTGACAAAGACATCCTGAGCAATAGAACCATTCGCTTTCACTTCGTGCTCATGCCTGGATAGCATGGAGTCCAAAATTTAAACTTTTTTGCGATCCATATTGAAAACGCAAGTATACCAGTGTTGAAGTTGGCATACTGGAAAGAATATCTACAAGACAAAAAGAATATCAAATATATGCAGTTCCAAAACAACAGGAATTGATGCACGTTGAAGAAATATATTACCACAGTGCATGTTGCTATATTATATTTCAATTCATCCTCACTTCAAAACCCTTTATTCTCATCAAGTGACTTGAGCATATTATTTTGAACCATATACTATTTCAGATGTAAACTTTAGTTCTGATAGCGTAAATCATTCAATATATAAGATAACTTATTGTACACTAGTCACTCACCTAAAATACGGGGGAGAAGTAATCCTTTCTGAAAATTCCATCCTTGGACACCTGGTCCAATATAAGTTTCATTCCAAGGGTCTCGACAACCTACACGTAACGAGACAGAAATTTGATTTAATTTAATGAAACAATTTAGATACTACGACTACAAAATAGATAACAATGTTGAGAGCAGTACTTACGATGTCAATTACTCATTGTCTTCTACCTAGTGTCTTCATTTCTCCACAAGTTACGATCCATGATTCAATCGTCACTAACACTTCATTGCGTATATGACATTACGCAATGGATATTAATAATACACCATATTTAAAAAGTTTCAAGTGTAAAGTTAAGATAAAATAATATACACTAGTTTTCTTGTATTGTGGAATGAGTACTGAGTAACATATTGTTCCATTGCATCTTCAACACTAACTTCTTTTCCCTATATGAAAGTGTAAATCAATTAGTAACGCACCAAAAAAAAATTACAAACATTATAACAATGATGCTGCTCTAAAAATTAAAACCATAGTACCTTTATGACTTCACTTTGCTTTGATTTCTTCACATTCAGTTTTATATTTGAGTATGGAACGTAAGGAGATTTCAACCATCTACCTTTTAGCCTTGCTTTTTGTGCTTTACCTTCGTCTAGAGTTTTAGGTTGAAAATCTCCTTTGTCTCTCGAAGTAATTGGGCATAAAGACAGTTCGTGGGCACTCACACTCAATAATGATTTCCTATAAAGATCTAAAATCTCTTGATCACCATATTCCGGACTTATATGGCTTGCATTGCTTGGTTCAGGTTCAACATCTTTTTCAGCTTGCTGTAAAAATGTTGTTCCACGATCCGCCTTCCAAACTTCTACCATTTGGCCTTTGTCCTTAGAACCTTTCAGTTGAGTATCGATCTCCTACAATAAATTTTGAATATTGAATGAGATTAAGCCATGTGTATGCCTTGGAAGAGAAGAGTTGCAATTGTTCAAATACTTGGAAAAAGAATAAAACAAATATATTACCTGAACCTTAGTAGAAATAGACGAAATTTCGTCGGGGAGACACTTCATTCTTATGTCATGCTCATCATATGCCAGACTTATATGGCTTGCATTGCTTGGTTTGGGTTCAACATCTTTTTCAGCTTGCTATAAAAATGATGTTCCACGATCTTCCTTGCAAACTTCTACCATTTGGCCTTTGTCCTTAGAACCTTTCAGTTGAGTATAGATCTCCTACAATAAATTTTGAATATTGAATGAGATTGAGCCATGTGTATGCCTTTGAAGAGAAGAGTTGCAATTGTTCAAATACTTGGAAAAAGAATGAAACAAATATATTACCTGAACCTTAGTAGAAATAGATGAAATTTTGTTTACGAGACACATCATTCTTATGTCATGCTCATTTTTGACTGCTACTCAATAATATAATGTTGGATAATGAGTGCAAATAATGAGAACTTAAGACTACAAATGAATTTTAAGAATTAAAAATTCTACAATCCCATTATAGGATGTAAGTGCGTCTCTAACTAGCATGATTACCTCTATTGTATTCAACAAGATGTTGAAATAGGTAGGATGGTCATGGTTTTTATTTGTTGATTCGTTCTCATTTTCAACTTAAGAAAATGTGTTAACACTAGTAACGCGGTCATACAAGACCTGTAGTGTGTGTAAAAATATATTTTAGATCTTCTATCTTATAAGCAAAAATTGAATTATAAGGGAAGTAAAATTGTGCAATTTAAATCTTAATTGAAGAAATAGTAGGCAATCACCAACGGACCGACGATCACCCATGGAAGAAATCTATCAACCATTCACTGTAAGAAAAATTTGGCCCAATTATACTTGCCAATGTCTTCAAGGTCAGATACAGAATATATTAACTTCGGGCTCACATAGGATTTCATGGTTGAGCACAATAATATACCCAAAGTAAACAAAATGAATGATCTTTTGAAATCCTCATCCACAATTTGACTTTTCAGTCAGTCCTCTAAAATGATAATGGGGATACCACTTACCGTGCTGTGGTAAGAAGAGTGAATATCATCGAAGACGTGTTTGTCACTAGATGTTGGAACATCCTCTCCACTCGCTGATAACCCCATTACTTCCTCTACCAACTCTGGTGTCACGTTGACATCCATTTCTTTGATCTTTTTTACACTTCTCTTTGTGCCAAATACAGACACCAGAATCTCAAGGAGAGTTCGTTGAAGGTTGACTTTTGTGAGAGAGATAAGACTTCCAAATCCAAGCTCTCCTATACAATCCCTTTACTCTGGGGTTATACTTTCTATCAATTTCTGGAAACGTGTCAGTGAGCAACCCATCCGCAATACCTGGAAGGAAAACATCACTCAATTTGTCTTTCCAATATATTGTAAAATCATACGCATTTTCATATACAAAACAATAAATATTACCTCTTTTTTTGGCTTTCTCAAGTGTGGCACTGCCTTACAGTATGCATCCCATTGTTTCTTTGACATTTCAATATAATTTTTCTTCTCTTCATTCGGGAGTGCATTCCACTCTTCCCTTGCCATTGATTGAGCCTGAAATAACAAGCATGTGGTTGATTCGGCATTAAAATAACAGATAAGTTGAATAATATATATATAACAGGTTTTGATTTTTTGGGCGTACTAGCCAAGCAACCAAAGAAGTTCGATCGACCGAAAAGATCAACCGAAGAGTTCGGCAGATCCTCGGTAACCCAAATTGGGCAAAGTGGCCCATTATCGATAATAATTTACAAGTGGCTCATTTATATGCTAATGACGTTGAGTATGATGATAGATTCTCAATTTAACATGTTTATGATATAGGTATGCATGAGGTATGTAGACTATGTTTTACTGCTCTATGTGAGCTAGTGTTGTGTTCCATGACTATGATGAGATCATGTAGGAGTGCTTTAACATGTGTAACATTTGTTTATGATGGATTCGGATGTCTAGTTATGATATGCGTAAGATATGCTTGGTGTGTATGGAATTGTCCATGTGTGATCAACCTATGCATTAGATTTGCATGAGAGTGATGGGAACGTGTATGAATGATGTGTGATGGTAGTAATATTAATTGTGTGGTAAGAGTTATTCCTGTGAGGACTCATGGGGTGAAAGCCCTAAATTGATTGTTTGATGAGGACTATCCCGATGCAGACTGCTTGGGTTAAAGTCCCTAAAGTGGTGTGTGTGTGGTTAAGGACGATTCCGTTGCAGACTCCTTAGGTATGAATCCCTAAACTTGGTATAGATGTGTGTTGTTAAGGACTATTCTTGTGTGAACTCCTTGGGTATGAATCCCTAAACTTGATGAGGACGATTTCTGTGCATACTCCTCGGGTGGAAATCCCTATACTTGATAGGGGCGATCCTGTTGAGAAGTTCTTGGGTGTGAATCCATAAACTTTATGGAAACAAATAATTATGGGAATTGATCCCTATGGGTTGAATGTTCCATAAAATCACGTTGTACATGTGGGATGTAAGAAAGTGTGAAATGCCAAGTAATGATTACTTGGAAGCGGTTGATCACCGTATTGCATTCATTCTTTATGTATGCATCCTGCATCATTCATATCGTTGGATTATCATCATTCTGCATCTCATCATTTCATCCTCACTTCATAAGCATTCATTTCATGAGTTTCATAATAGCATACTTTCATTTATGTATTGTTTTAAGTGTTCAACTTTATTACCCTAATTCTTGAAGACAAATGTTTTTAAGATTATGTTGCATAAACTGAGGTATATGTTGTTAATGGCTGTGGTATGAGATGGTATGAGTTGTAGGACTTTGGTTGCTTACTGGGCCTCATAAGCTCACACCTGTACTTGGTTTTCGTTCAACAGGTTAAGGAGACGGATTGAGACAGAGGATGCATAGCAGAGTAGCAGTCTAGTTGTTATTTCTGAATTGGTTGTTTTTGAAATGTTATAGATTAGAAGGATATTTGAAGTTGATTTAGATTCTAGTTTGGGTTTTAACCCATGATGTTATGACATTTGTTTTTAATGAAGGTTTGATTTAATATTTTAGCTTCCGCATGTGTGTCTCTTGTTGAGAATTGTGGTTGGTTTCCGCATCTGAAGGTTTTGGATCCGAAGGTCGTGCCATGTGATCCTCGAGATTATATATCTTGGATCCGAAGCGTAACAGTTTCTCGTTCTATGTCGTCGAGGGCTGTCTTTGCCTCTAGATGTAAGTTGGTGAGGGCTATCTTTCCCTCTCACCATCAGGGTTGTCTTTTCCTTTAGACAAAAAGATGAAGGTTGTCCTTCCTTCCATGTCATCGAGTGTTGTCTTTCCCTCTAGAAGTAAGTTTGTGAGGGTTGTCTTTCTCTCTCTCACTGTCAAGGCTGTCTTTCCCTTTAGGCAAGAAGATGAAGGTTGTCTTTCCTTCTACGTCATCGAGGGTTGTCTTTCCCTCTAGACGTAAGTTGGTGAGGGCTATCTTTCCCTCTCTCACCATTAGTGTTGCATTTCCCTTTAGGCAAGAAGATGAAGGCCGTCTTTCCTACTACATCATCGAGGGCTGTCTTTCCCACAAAACGTAAGTTGGTGAGGGCTGTCTTTCCTTCTCTCACCGTCAGGGTCGTCTTTTCCTTTAGGCAAGAAGATGAAGGTTGTCTTTCCTTCTACGTCATCGAGGACTGAATTTTCCTCTAGACATAGGTTGGTGAGGGTTGTCTTTCCATCTCTCACCGTCAGGGCTATCTTTCCCTTTAGGCAAGAAAATGAATATTGTCTTTCCTTCTAGACATAAGTTGTCAAGGGTTGTCTTTCCTTCTACGTTGTCAAGGGCTGTCTTTCCTTCTAGACATAAGTTGGTGAAGTCGGTCTTTTCCTCTCTCACCGTCATGGATGTCTTTCCTTCTACGTCAGGGCTGTCTTTCCTTCTACGTCATCGAGAGTTATCTTTCCCTCTAGAAGTACGTTGGTGAGGGCTGTCTTTCCCTCTCTCACCGTCAGGGCTATCTTTCTCTTCAGGCAAGAAAAAGATGAAGGCTGTGTTTCCTTCACTGCACTATGGAGGACTATCTTTCCCTTTTTACGATAGCGTCGTCGAAGGCTGTCTTTCCCCCTAGATGAAAGTGCATGCTTACCAAGTCTCGTCTCCTTAACAATTGCAAAGCTTTGAATAAACATATTGATATCATTTTGTATAGAGAAAATAAGATCAGATGACTTTGTATTCATTTAATTCTATTAAGATAAAATAGCCGTTACAAGCATCGTAGTCAACGAGTAGAAATCCTCTACTGCTATCCCGTTACCATCCCTACAACCAAGGGATGGGAGTTGCATCCATTAATATCAAGAGATGATATGTTCAGCCTCTTGTCCCTTGGTTGTAGGGATGGTAGTAGAAATTATAGTAGAGGAATTGGACTCGTAATCGTCTCATGACTTGCATGGTTTCAATGATTGTTGCAGTAGCACGTTGCCTTCGTCATATGTAATATCTTGGCAAGACGTTTCTTGGGCGTCGCGGTGCCTTTGTATGTGGTGTCACCAAGGGCCTTAACCAAAATATCTTTTGTGACTTACCACATGTCGGCTTATGGTGGCATTTGTTTATACCATTTTCATCATCTACAAAAGGTAAATTAACGTATTCTATTAAAGTCATTCACCTAAAGTCATTAACAGGGGTATAAGTAAACTATAAAAAAAACACATTAGGTATATCTACAATTCTCAAAAATATAGGGGTGTAAATGAAAACACAAAAGAGTCTATAAATATTAAATATTAGAATGCACTTTTTGTGAAAATCGTACAAAATAGGTTATATCTTTTATCAATATCAAAATTACTAAATAAATAAATCTTGGAGAGGATGCTTAAGAACCTTATTAGGGATTTTGGGCTTGAAATTTTAAGACATGCCTTGCTTTTAAGCCATTCAAAACCAAACATCTAATGAGTAATGGGTTCCACTTATAAGATTTAATTTTTCATTTTAGTAGTCCCATTTTATGTTGGAGTCTCAACTCATACATCCAACGAGTTACATATTAGTGTTAAGACCCTTATTTGGGTACTTAATGATTGGAGAGAGTTGTGCGTGCTTGGAAGGATTAAGACTTGCGGCATGTTGGGTTATAAAAACATAATACTTGAAGGTGATTCGAGCCAAATTATTCTTGAGGGTACAGAGAAAGATGCTTGTAATTGGAAATCTGAAAGTCTGATTCTTGAAGCTTGAGCTTTGTTTGCGTTCTTTGACGTGGTAAAATTTAGTCATATATATCGTGAAGCCAATTCGTCTACGGATAAATTTGTCAACATAGCTATTTTGAATGGGTCTCATACTTGGGTTTCTACTCTTGTTGAATTGGGCTCAGTTCTTCATGATGATTGTATGGGTAAAACTTTTTCTAAGTTTATATATCCTTGTAACACCCCTGAGGGATTTAACTGTGTATTTCGTTAATTATCTATGCTAATTACTGTTATTAAAAAAAAAAAAGGTTGAGAGCCTTAAAAATTCTCAAAGAAACATTCTCCTTTAAACAAATTTCAATTAGTCTATAGTACCGACATTTTATCATCCATATATCTATATAGTGGAGAATTTTATCTAAGCCATCAAATTTTTTTATATATAAAATTTCAAAGAATCGATTGGTAGAATTCTCCGACTTGAATTCGAAGTTTCAAACGACCACAACCGCGTCTTTTTCATGTTGATGTCTTGTCTCAGCATCTCCCCCACCTGTGAAAGCTCTCTCCCAACGCCCTTTTCCTCTCTTTCTCTCTCTCTTCTTTTTTTTTTTTTTTTTTTTTTTTTTTTTTTTTTGTCATAAATGAGTTTTATTTCATTGAAATAAAACGGGCAGCGCTTTTTGTCTTCCTCTCTCTCGCTCTCTCTCTCTCTCTCACGCCTCCATGATCACACCATCCACGTTCGGATAAACCATCTTCAAAAAGCAACAAAAATCTCCCAATAAACAAGCATCAAGAATCTCGGAAAAAAAAAACCTATCAACACCAGACAGCAACTCAAAAAGCGAAAGCAAAGATCATTTCCTATTTTTCGTCTTTCTCTTTCATTTCATGGGTTGCTCTGTATCTCGACCCGATCGTCTTTTCACCACCACTACTACCGACTCGACCTATTCAACACCAATCCCTCGAACCCTCTCCCTCCCAATCCCAACCCCTGTGGTTCACCACCCTCCACTTAAGAAGGGTGACACCCACCACCTCGTCTCCCTCACCTCCACTACCTACGGCTCTCTCCTCCTCATCGACCATCCTAACCCTAACCCTAATTTCAACGGCCTAGATCGTCCCACCAAAACCCTAGCCCCGATAGAGACAAGACCCTCATCTCCTGATTCTGTGATCAACACTTGGGAACTCATGGCAGGTCTTGACGACTTTGATATCTCCGTTAAGCCCATCTCTTCTGCTGAATCATCGTCTCCGAAGAAGCTCTACTCCTACCCATGCTTTGATCGGACTGAATCGGTTAAGAAACTCTGCAATTCGTTCGAACCAGCGATGACAGTGTCAGAGAATTTGAATTCGAATCAATCGATTGAGGGGACGGTCAGGAGTTTGTGTAATTCGTTTGAATCAGTTAAAATGCCAACGATTGCAGGTGTGGAGAATTTGAATTCGAATTCGAACTCGAATTTGTCGTCGAAGCCGTTGTGGAAGCATTTGTCGGAGGAATCGTTGCTTGCGGAGATGGATTCGAATGTGGTTTCGAGTTTCAAGCGAGCGTTATCGTCAAGGCAATTAAGGTTTAATAATCAGTCGAGAAGGGTGAAATCTGTGGGGTCTAATGCTAGGGCTTCTTGGATTCGGTTGCCGGGAACTGAGGATAAGATTGTGCTGTATTTCACCAGTTTGCGAGGAATTCGAAGGACTTACGAAGATTGTTGTGCTGTTCGGATTATTTTCAGGGGGTTTAGGGTTCGGGTGGATGAGCAAGACATTTCAATGGATTCTGCTTATAGGAAAGAGCTGCAGAGTACATTGGCTGATAAAACTGTGAGTTTGCCACAGGCATTTATTCGAGGGAAGTATGTTGGAGGGGCTGAAGAGATTAAACAGCTTCATGAAGTAGGGGAATTGGCTAAGCTACTTGAAGGTTTTCCTGTTCGAGATCCGGGGTTTGTTTGCAAGAGCTGTGGAGATGCAAGGTTCGTTCCTTGCTTGAATTGTAATGGAAGTCGCAAGATTTTCGACGAGGAAGAAGAGCAGTTGCGAAGGTGCCCGGAATGCAATGAGAATGGATTAATACGCTGCCCTTATTGCTGCTCTTGAATTCACTGATGATGGGTTTCTGTTCCTGGTAAATATTACTACTACTAGTAAATGAGAATGGATTAATACGCTGCCCTTATTGCTCCTCTTGAATTCACTGATGATGGGTTTCTGTTCCTGGTAAATATTACTACTACTAGTACTGCTTCTACTACTACTGCAGATTTTGGTTCAGAATCTTTTTCTTTTTCTGTCTGTATTGTTCACTGCTTGGGTATTTTGTTCATCATCTCTTTGAAAAACATGAAGCAATAAAGGTTTTTTTTTTTTCAGCTTTGCTATTAGTCTCTTTGAAATGATTCTGAGGATTCAATTTGTATGTTAGACTTGTGAGATTGTTATCCATCTGAATGGAAATGTAAATTGCTTACAAGCATATTGCATTTTTGTTTGCTAAGGATGAGTTACATTAGGAGTAGCTCCCTTGTCAAAGTTTATTGAATCATGGTTGTTGCTTGCATCAATTCTTTTGTGCAAGCTGATGCGGCTGCTTGGATTAGATTTTAAACACTGCCTATGAATGTGTTGGAGTTTAGAGATGGGTTGACCCGGTTGGCCCGACTTAGGGCTTTCACTTAATGGGATTTCCATACTTGATTAGAATTGTGGATGTAGACAACTCTTTCCTAATGGGATTAGGAGATAGTCATAGAAAGAGTTGAGTTGAGTCTTCTATATGTTGAAGACTCTTCCCTACCCAAAAGTTATTATTCGCGTTTTTTAAAATTCATTCACCCGTAGAGAACTCTCTCTTCTCTTCATCTTTTTTTCCTACAGAGTTCTAGTTTTGCGATTAGGGATCCATACAAAGCCCTAGGTTGATTGAGTGTAGATTGCATTGTATGTGGTTCTAGTAATCATATATTCTGACATGGGACATTTTCCAAGTCGATAGAGATCTTTCGCTATAGATTTTGGTTCGTGTGCATGAGGTACGTGATCTGGGTCGTATGCAACCTTTATTGGTATCAAAGCCATTGCGATACGTCTTCGTTCGATTGAGGTAGATCGAGAAACCTTGTCTAATTAGCAATTTTCTATAGAAATCTACTACCTCCGCATGCCCCTGGGCTGCTGCGCCTGCACGCGCGCCTGGGCTGTTGTGCCTGCGCACACGCCCTTGGGTTGTTGCACCTGGGCGCACACCCTGGTGCGCTATGTCTGCGCGCTGGGATGCCTGCGCGCGCCATGCTGCGCTGGGTTGCCTACGCACCCTGCTGCGTTAGGACCTCTGCGATAAGTTGTCACACGCACCCTGCGCGATGGGTTACCTGCCTATTGGGTTGTTGCGCATGTGCCCTTACTACTGAGCTGCCACACACGGCCCCTTGTTGCTAGGCTACCGTGCACCCCTTGATTAGACCTTTGTATTCATGTCTATTTTTTGAATTTTAATGTTAAAGTTTTGTATCATGTAAGAATTATTTGCATGATTATATGAGCTTAACATGTAAATAATATCATGATTTAATTGATTATTTTTATTTTCATGATTATATGAGGTTAACATATAAATAATATCATGATTTAATTAGTTATTTTTATTTGCATGATTATATGACTTTGACATGTAAATAATATCATGATTTAATTAGTTATTTTATTTACATGATTATATGAGATTAACATGTAAATAATAGAATGATTTAATTAGTTTATTTACATGATTATATGAGGTTCTGAGGTTAACATGTAAATAATATCTTGATTTGAGATTATTTTATTTGCATGATTATTTAAGGTTAAGATGTGAATAATATCATACTTGAGATTATGTTATTTTCTAGATGAATTTTCCTTATTATGGATTAAAAGTAGTATTAAAATTTTGTTGTACTGGTGATGATTATACATTATGACATACGGTCTATTGTATTTTTGATCTGATAAATAAAAGATTAATATTATTGTTTAGTCCTAGATAATGATGCAAGATCAACAATGTGTGTATATGAGATGTTAGAGATATGTGCACTTTAATACTAGTTGTATTAGGACTCTAGGTGGTTCTTAACACTTAATATTATAAAAATAAGACTTTTCGATGAATCGAAACCTAGGAGATCATAGAAAAACGTGGAGAGCTTTAGGGAGAAGATATAAAGCCTCTCTAAACCCTAAAAGCTAAGAGTTAGTTAAGATCAATTGAAGAGGAGGAAGAATGAACACAAGGGATCAATCCAGAAATTCATAAGATGTTGGTAGGATTTGATCTACCATGACGATGAGTTTATTCTATGATTGTATGAAGTTTTATTTTATCTTACATACTTGATTATAATGCCTACATGTTCCTATATGCTTGTTCTTCGTATGTGTGAATTAGGTTTTAGTTTTTATGTGTTAGGTTTGTTTAAAACTGAAGATGCATGATGTATAAATAAGTCGTACTAGGGTGTAGTATTTATATTATATTCTATGAATAGATTACATGTTATTAATATGTTGACAAGATTGTTTTAGTTCTTAATTGATCATACATGCATACTTGTTCTTTGTATAGATAAATTCGGATTTAGTTTCTATGTGAAAATTGACCTAATATATTCTATTTGATTATTTGCGTTGTGTGAGATTTAGGTGTAAAATACTTGAATTCTAGAATTTATTGAACCTTCGGCACACATGTCAGCTTGCTGAAGTGTACCAAGAATTCTGGGTAGAGCTCGGCACACCTTTCAACATGCCGAAGGCTCCACCAAACTTATTTATGAGATTTCAAAGTCTCAGGTTGGTCTGTCAAAGTGACCTCGATAAACCAACACCCTGCCAAAATCTCTATGGGGACAAAATAGCAACTCGGGTTAGTCTGCCGAAGACTCATCGGCAAACCACAGGGGTCTACCGAACTCCTTGTCATACCTTTGGTCAGCTTGTCAGCAAATCGAGAATTGCAAAGTTTGTTCGTTTTCTTTTGATTTTTTTGCAGAAGTACTTGTATGTATTAGATAGAAAAGATATGCAATATGAAAGTGAATTGAGTTGTGTTTGTATAGTTTTGGAATATAAATAGAATTTCTTATGTTTGATTCATGTGTGTATGTGATGCATGTGTTATAAGATTAAAAATCTTATGGATAAGGTTGAGGGTGAGGAAGCCCAATAGACCAATAGAGAGCTATGTATTGTGCTTATCATGGAGGATGTCGGTGACATGCCTTGGGAGGATTCCCATAACCATAAATAGGTTGGGGGATTGTACATTGTGGGTTGCAAGTCCCTAAAACTGCGAAGCGCACGTAGAATACGTGAAAATTCAATTGTCTTTGTGACCCAGGTTATGCCTTGGGGGTTGTTGGTGGTTATGCATGATAAAGGCAATGACATAGAGAGGAAGGAGACATTTGTCCAATTGTCTAAGTGACCCAGGCAAGGAGGCTTTGGGGACAAATGGTTGTTCTTATCAGAAGTCTAAATCGTCTGTGTGACCCAGGTATGGCACCTTGGGGGCTTTCTGATATGAGAGTTATTAACGTCATAGGCAAATCCTTGACATCCATTGTTTGTCAATTTAATGAAAATGTCCTTGAGTGTATATATGTGCTTTCATATGAAGATCAATACCATTGCAGACCCATGGAAGGCCAAGCTTCAGCAAGTTATATCCGTTGGAGGGCCCCCTAACCAAGGTAAGTATAATGGTATACACACTTGACAACACTTACAAAACACTGAGCGTATTGGTAAATTGACCTTATTTCAAAGGTAAAGCTTACCCCCCACCAGAATGTTTTACAGGAAAGAAGGTACATGATGCTTGATGACGATGATGAAGACTAGTATACTATGATTCTTGATTGTTATTAGATTGGAGCTTATTTACGCATTGGATTGATGTAATAGATAATATGGATTATTTTCATATTTTATTATTGTTTTTGGTTTGATTCAAAGTATTGATATTATAGGATTTTAATATAAATATGAGAATTGATTTAAATTGCTTTCGTTGTACATGCCATTGTTTTTCTGCTTATGGTTTGGTATACCATCCCTTGGAAGAAGGGGTGAGAGTCGCGTCTCGATAAGAATTCACTTTGATAAGAGGGTATGAATTTGGGATGTGACAAAGTGATATCATAACCTATGTTAGTTTTACAATACTTAGTCATATACAACAAACCCTATATGCGTGTTGTATGTCCAAGTGATGTATCATAATTTTTTACTTTGTTTTGTTTTCAATGAAAGAAAAATAGGGTTGAATTTGATTTATTTCAAATAAAAGAAAATATTGTTAGGATTTTGATTTTGTTTGTTTGATTTATGTTAAAGCCGAAAGAGAACGATGAATTAGAAGCAGAACAAAGTATGTTATATATATATATATATATATATATATATATATATATA
>JAUPMG010000013.1:4684618-4717003 GCA_031762675.1 Pachysandra terminalis | reverse complement strand
TGATTCTAATCCTCCTTGGAATTATTTCTTTTGGTGGACCAGAATTAAGCATCTACTCATCTCGTTGCAATACTCGATTGCTCATGTATTTAGAGAGGTCAACTCAATTGCCGATGTGTTGGGCAAGGGAGGTGAATCACTTCATGAGGTTCATCATTTGCAACTTAGCTCTCTTCCTATGGAGGTTTGTGCTATTATTCTATTGGAGAAGGCAGGTCTTCCTTATGTTAGGAAATAGGATCTTTATTTATAATTTCTCTGTTATGAGTACATCATTGTTAAGATTTATTTTTCTAATTTTTTCATTTAGAAATGAAAAAGAAACACAAGTAAATGGTTCCAATGTCGTCCTTTCGCTTCAGTCTCTTTGGATTTCTCTCCAAATGATATGAAAGTTGAAATAATTCCATTTGTGATTTCTTCATCATTTATATGATCAGAAATAAAATTTGTTTGCATTTGAAGTTTTCTAGCAGGAATAGTCAAGTTGGGATTAAATACTAGAGGAACGTTCACAACTGTTTTCTTCAAATGTTGAGACAAATAAATAAACATCCAAACTTGTTCTTTTACTAGTTTCTCCGGACACTTCAATGATTTGTTAACTTTAAGATCTTGGTTTGATTTTACGGACGTTAAGATTTATTTTTCTAATTTTTTTCATTCAGAAGTGTATTAAGCAAACATGCATAACAAATAAAAGTTTGGATAAACATTTTTTTTTTCCCTTAAGTTCACTTTGAAAATGTGCGTTTTTCAATTTTTTTTCTAATTGTAATCATATTCTTGAGAAATTTTCCACTCTTGCAAATCATAAGGTTGTGGCCAATGTCTAAGTTGTATCAGCTATACGTCTTAGTCTCGGTGACAACCAATACCAAGACATAAAACCATGTTGCAGATTGCGGTGCTAGAAAGATTCTTGTTGTGTTTGCAGATTTTGGAGATAATCATATGGTGGCAGTTCAATGCCTTTAGCCAGAGACAAAATTGCTTGGATGCTTTGCTCTGAAGCCAAATGCTGGAATATTAGATTGCGGTGCTAGAAAGATATAAGATCACAGCATAACATATCATTAGCAGGCCGGACTGCCTTGTAGATGCTTGTTGTGTTTGCAGAGTTTGGAGATCATCATATGGTGGCAGTTCAATGCCTTTAGCCAGAGACATAAAATTGCTTGGATGCCTTTCTCTGAAGCCAAATGCTGGAATATTTGAAAAATAACTACTGGAAATGCACTAAGGAAGTCCTAGGTATTGTTCTGAAAGATTTTGAAGATATTAAGGTGAGTGGTTTTCATCCCAATTAAGAGAATTTTCTAAAGGAGTGATTATATGTGTTTGTACATTTCTATTCAGCTTTAGTAGCCAAGTGGGTAATTGTAGATTCCTCCTTCTCATACATGATGTTTGCCTATTTAAATGACATGTATATAAACATCTTACTGATCATTAAAAAAAATAGTATTAATGACTAGTTCTTTAGGAAAAGTTACTTTCCAATTGATCTTGTTTAGACTCAAAAGAAAACAAGTCAACAATTCTGCATTGCTATTAAAACATTCCAGCAGAAATTAATCCATAAAGGAACTAGCATCAGATGAAACATGATCTTTCTATGAAGCAGTAAACCGTAAATCAACTTACCATCTCATTGTCTGGTCAAATTTTTCAGATTAGTTAAAGTACAACACAAACACTAAAAACATTACAATAGTATATATATTATGGAAAGGAGCAAACCTAGGACTTAGAGACATTTTGTAACCAGACTTCTGATAACATTAGACTAAGACTTGGGTGAGAAAAAGGGTATTTTGAAAATTATACAGGTACACTTATAACAAATGAACCCCTATAAAAATTTCAAAAAGCTAACAAATTTAAAATTAGCAACATGGTTTAAATCATGGTCAAACCTGCCATTTTGAGTTTGACTTGCATAACAAAACCAATCGATTGTCATACAAACGTTATTTATCTGATTGAGTAAACATAAACACGGACAACAATCCAGGTCAGATGACTATGAACACATCTTCATAAATAAAAATTCCACCCATCTATGTTATTCAGAGAAAACTATGAGGTGGGGTTAAGACTAGAATTTTTTGTCCAGTTGTCTTAGTCTGGGTTAAGAGAAAAGCAAGAGAAAGTTACGGAAACTTTACCAGATCAAATTTCTGGATACATCAGCAACAGGTTGAGACTTAACCTTCAAATGCCAGCAATAAAATTTCAGTCAAACAAACAGCATGAAAGGCCTTTTAAATTATAATCCAAATCTAGTGAAAGGAAAAAAGAAAAAAAAAACGTAAGATGAGAAAATGTTTCTCGCTATTCAGTAAAACCAGAGCATAATCATCTTTGCTTTTCTCAATTCTTGTCAGTTTAGACGGATTCTGAGAAATCTAAAATTGTCTAATACGAGCAAGATTTAAAAGAATGAGTGTTTCATATGATACTCATTTTTCAGTTTTTAGACATCTAGAGAGAAAAATTCTAGTGTGGTGCTTAAAATCCATGCATAAAATGGCATCTAGTGTGAAACATGAAACCAACACTGTTATGTAAATATTTTTCCAAGCCCCTCTTCTCCTGGCTTTAAATTTGAGATATTGACCGCCCTTACATGTGACTGAAAAAATGACAAAACTAGTATTTGCATGATCTAAGAATTTCCAGTACAATTCAGGCATCAATAATGTATGTTAATAAGATGGGATGAATTTCTTAATTTTCTAGAAAAATGATGTTTAATATAAATAAAATCAATCAAAGTGCAACAAATTACAAGTGATTAGTCTATGGTGCTGATCTATAACATCCACAAACTAAAGGTAATTTTAAAAATATTACATATTTTTATAAAATTCCAAGATATAATAAATCCAATCATAAATTTATTTTTCGCCCTTTATTAACCAACTACGAAAATCTAATTATATGTGAATACATATGGATGATTACAAGTTCAATGATCTAATAACCTGACAATTTATATGTCAGAAAAATAAACAATTTTCTAAGCAAACTGAGAAATTAAGAAAAAATTAGAACAATGAGCTCATAATTTCCGAGCACTATAAAACATGTTTCATAATCCCATTCTAAACCTTAATTTACAAGAGCTATAAAACATATCCTAAATCCATTCAAAACCTGATTTCATAATGATTTCGGGATTTTGAACCTGATGTATGAATATTTTAGTATTAACAAATTATTATAGAAAGTATTTGTAGAGCCCAGATGACTAAAGGACTCAAGATTAGGTCACATTCTTTCAAAAAGGTGACAGAATGATGGATATGGCAACATGGTGGTCTCAGCTCATAGGAGAATTCTTCAAGTCTGTGAACTCAATGGGTGTGGTGGACAAAAGACAGACCTGTCTTGACTCTTGCCCGAGCAAAAACTGGTTATAAAAGGAATATTTTCTCCTCTCTAAATCTTCAAAGATATTCGCCTGAAAAAAGCGTTACTGAAGGTTGATAGAGGTCTTATACCCAATCTGATGCAAGCTTAGTAGCCATTGATTTTCTTGCTAAGAAGGACCACATGAAGCAGCACCAAAAGGGTGATGTCCTTAGTTGCTTTCTTAGGAGAGCCGAGTTCTTGGGATTCATTCAAGGTGGGTAAGGAAAAGATTCCGATATATCACGTACAATTTGCAGATGATATGATACTCTGTTGGAAGCGTTTAGGGAGTAAACCTTTTGGATTAAATGCATAATGAGATGCTTAGAGTTGTCTCTGGTTAAAGGTAAATCTTGCGAAGAGTAGCTTGTCAGGAATTAATGTGAATTCAAGGTTACTCCAAAAGTGTGCCAGAATACTTGGTTGTGGATTGATAGATTCACACCTGAGGTACCTAGGACTTCCTCAAGGAGACAATCCAAGAAGAGTGGACTTCTGGACACCAGTGATTGAAAAATTGAAGACGAGATTGGAAATGGAATTATTTCTTTGAGAGGCAGAATTACTCTCATCCAGTCCTCTCTGGCAAATCTTCGAGTGTACTATCTCTCACTCTTTTAGAGCCCTAGGGAAAGTAGTTCAAAGAATTGAGAAAATACAAAGCCCTAGGGAAAGTAATTCAAAGAATTGAGAAAATACAAAAGGACTTCATACACGAGGGGGCAAGGGGAAAAAAGATCACCTCGTGCAATAGGACGTAGTGTGTAAGAAACAGCATGAGGTGGCCTGAAATTGGAAAACAAAGTGAACAAAAATCGACACTTTTAGGGAAATCCCTTTGGCATAAAATAGGAAAGTGTGGGGTGTAGGGTAAGCAAATATGGCAGGCATGATAATGGCTGGGACAATAACCATAGATCAAGGATGCATGATGCAATCCCTTGGAAAGCTATTGCATCATTACACTTGGCCTTTTATCCTTTAGTCCACTTCAATCTAGGTTTGGGCTGTCATATTCATGTTTGGTTGGATTGTGGTTAGGTGAGTCTTCTATGGCAGCCGGGTTTCCTAGACTTGTAAAATTGGTATCTAACAAAGAGTATTTGGTGGTAGATATCTTATCATGGTCCCCTAATGGTCTAGTATGGAATCTACCTCTTAGGAGAAACCCGAGATCCACGGAGTTGGCTGAGATAGCATCCTTGTTTGAGGTTTTGAGTAATGTGTTCATAGACCCATCATCTCCCGATTCCTGTACTTATACTCCCAACCCTAGAGGGAGGTTTTCTACTAGCTCTTTCTTTTCAACCCTACGTAAACAGTCTATCATGGCAGATGACCCCTTTACAGAACATCTAATTTGGAAGCCCGAAGGTTTCCTGGTACCTTTTTTCTTTGAGCACTTCGAAAACAGCCCATCATAGCACATGACCCCTTTTTGGAACGTCTAATTTGGAAGCCCAAGGTACCACTGAAAGTCAAAGCTTTGTTTGGACCACCATACTATGCAATACACTGGAGACATCCTCCAAACGAGGAGATATCTTGCCCTTTCACCATCGATTTGCCTCATTTGTATGCACCAGGGGGATTCGACTGACCATTTTTTTGGCTGCAGTGGTGTGGAGTTTCTTTCTGGGACTGATTGGAGTGAATTGGGTTATGCCAGAATCAGTCAGGATGATGATAAATCAATGAAGATTTCAGGCTTTGGGGGCTAGGGGTAGAGTGATGTATCAGTTCCTTTTTTTTCTTTTTTTTGCCATTTTATGGGCTATATGGCTACAAAGGAATTGACGAATCTTCGATAATATTCAGTCCAAGACCCAAAAAATCATTGGCTCGGTGATGGAGATGGTCGCACCATGGGAACCAGCACTTCTAGAGTTTCGGGATGTTTCCGTTTCAGATATCAATAGGGGATGGTCTTCAGTTGCTGATATGTCAGTTCAGAGAGATAGAGTTAAGCTGGTCTCCACTCCGAGCTAGAGTAGTTAAGCTCAACTTCGACGAATGCTCAATGGAGAACCCAATACCCTCAGGTGTAGGGGGTTTTTAGAGATCATACAGGTCACTTTATTCATGTATATTCGGGCCCATAAGAGTGGTGGGTGATGCCATCAAGGCAAAGGTGCTGGCTTTGTTAGCAGAACTTAAGGAGGCAATGACACTCGGATGTATGGTTCTTGAGCTTAAAGGAGATTCCTCAACGATAGTATCATGAAAGATTCATCCATAGGAGTACTCGTGGAGGGTTCACAAAAGAGATATCCATATAGTTGAGCGTATCATTCTTTTATGTGCTCAAGTCGGCCAATACATTAGCAGACACTTTGGCTAGAAGAGGAACTATTAGAATTCGCTCTTTAAGGGTATTCTGAGTCCGAATATGTTGGCTAGGGAGTAGTCTAACGTGGAGTTTGTTTGCAAGATGTTTTTGCTGTTTTTTTTTTTTTTTTTATATATTGTATTGGTGTTTCTTGATTTTCCTTTTATTGGTTGGTTCCCACCTTTGGAATCTGTCCCTTTGTACATTCCTCCCTTTGTTTTAATATCTCTCTTTCGTTATTTATCAAAAACAAAGAGCAGCCCGAGAAGCGTTGAAACAGAAAACTTTACCTCCTCTCTCTGTCCTTTGTTTCCCTTTAAATTCTTTTTATGTTCCTTTTATGTTCTGTCCAGGCAAAGGCGTTTTTGTTATATTTTGTTCAGTTAAAAGCCATGTGCTAGTCATGTGCAGTTTTAAGCGTAGTTCTGCCCATCTAGTTTTAGTTAGCCGTTTAAGCATCAGGATTTCATTAGACTGGATGGTCTAGATCTAATTTCATTAGCCTTTAGAGGAAAACAGATAAATACTCTTGTAAGACAGATTTAAGGAATTCTTCTGACTCTTTGAATGATAATACAGAAAGAAGATGGAAGTTACAGGATCTCCTCTCCATTTTCTCCTTGGGACGTGATTCGTATTGGGTGATTTTCTACCCCCATTTCACATGTTTCTGCTTAATTCTCCTCTTTATTTGCAATCTCCTCTCTTCTAGCTGCAAATCTAAATTGGTAAATTATACATAAGCAAATTTCAACTATATCATTTAGTAACAAAGCAGATTGATCTTTTACCGAAATACTAGTACTTCAACTCTAGCTCCACAAGGACAAGGGCAAGGAGCGGGTAGAGATAGCTATATTTCAAGGAGTAAACTACGGACAAACATAAAGCATATGGATACAAAACAATTCTAAATCTTCTAATTGGAAAAAAGTACACTTTAGAGGTACTACATAATTGAGAGGAGTAATCAAATGGTATCAATTGTTTCATAGATGTACTGCAAAGCGTTTTTAAGTATTAAATATTTCCATCTCAAAATTCTACTGGAATCCAGTAAAGTACTATTAACTGTTGTACTGCTAGAGGTGAAGAGATAAAACTTCGAAAGAGGCAAGTAAAAATCTTTGGCATCTTTAAACCCCCAACTCATGATGATGATAATCATGAGTTGGAGGAATTTGAGAAACGGTTTCATAACCGCGCATCACATTAAGAGAACCATGTGAATGGGAGGAACAAAACAGGAACATGGAATGAAGTACACACGGTGACATAAAAGTTGAAATGCAACAATTACATGGTGAGAGGAATGCAGAAAATTTTATTGATTGGTCAAACACCTTGACAGGATTGGCAATTATAAGGATGTGCCGGACGAGAAGGAGGTTATGTTGGTTGCTATTAGTAAGGGTCGAGTGTTGTTAAAATCTTACGATTCAATTCGATGTGACCCTAGATGAATTCAAATCAGTGAAAAAATCGGTTTATGTTTGAATCTCATGACTTACAATTTAATTGTACGATTTATATGAAACCATTCGACTGTGCAACATTAAAAAATGTCAGCCTCATTTTTAACTAAAACTTCCCATTTTTGTTTAATCCTTCTCTATGTGAAATATAGTATTCTAAAACAATTAAATATACATAAAGAAATATAGCTTACTTTTACAAAGAAAAAAAAAAAAAAAAACAGAACAAACCTTTTCCTAAGAGAAATCCCAAAACCTAAACCACAAACCCTATTTCTACTAAAACTATTATGAATCTTACAATTTATGATTCAAAATTACGATTCAATTCTAAGTGGCCCCTAACAATTTTCAATTTGATGCACGGTTTAACAACTTTGGGGTCGAGCATTTGAGAATTATGGTCTTAAGTTTCTCCAAATATTCCCTTTTCAAAGTGCATCAAAATTTCCTTAACATCAATATCTTCAAATATTCTTCACAAAAGATATCATAAAAAGCAAAATTTCCCACGAAACCAAATTTGAAAACCAACACGAAAATGACAAGAGAAAGAAAAGAAAAATGAAATATTAAAAGCTAGGAAATGAAGAAGTTACGGAAAGCTTTCTTTCCATTTAACTATTCATAGACCATGTATAAGCGGTTGTACATTCTTTGGCAAGGAAATAAAACCAATCAATGACTATCTTATTGAATTTTATTATTATTTCCTGAAATGACCTGTTGGAAAATGATCATCAGCTGGTAGGATGATATTTGGGCGGGTTTAAGCTGTCTTCACAAGAATTTTAGCCCTACAGCCTTAGACTCTTTCAGAGGCTTATCATCATGCATTCATGGTGGATAAATGAGGTGGATTCAGGTCTCTTAGCTCGTTGAAAAGTGGTTATGGATCTACCATCGGAATGAAAGTACCATAATAACATAACTCAATATCAGGTTGTAGGGCCAAAAGTCACTCTTGCTGGAGCTGCAAAAGAGGCATCTACTTGAAAAACATTGTGTCAAAAGTTCAAAACACTGCTGATACAAGTGTAAGAAACCAAGACAGTGGCTCATCTCCTTTTGGGAGTTTGCCTATGGGAACAACAAGTCATGGAATATGCCTTAAGCTTTTTTCCTTCTTAGAGGGGGCATGTACACTTTTGGTGTACAACTTGCACTGTCTTATTGCTTGTATCCTTTTTTTTTTTGTTACTTTTTATCTTAATATATAAACTATCCTTATTGATCAAAAAAAAAAAAAGGGGTGGAGACCCAAATCATAAAACTTCGGACTAGAGAAGAAATTCCAACAACGAAGTGGGTAAACAGCCCATGATTGAAGGAGAAGCGTGTGAAGGTAATTTCAAGATTGATGAAGAATTAGTTGATAATGAAGGGGTAAATGTGGCAGAGGATGAGGATGTTATGCACGGAGATGAAGGAGAAGCCTAGCTATCCAAAAAAGCTTGTTTTTGCCTAAACATGAGAGCAAAGGTAATTTGTTGAGGTCCTTGACACAAATATTCTCGATACAACTTGCACCTTTCCTAAACATGAAAGTAAAGATGATTGGTTGGGGTCCTTGAGCACAAATATTTCCCATCCAACTTGCACCATCTAAGGAAAAGGTATGCAAGCTGATTATTGATAGTGGTAATTGTGAGATATAATCTTCCAAGAAGCAGTTGAAAAGCGCAAGCAGAAAAGTATCAAGACCACATAAGCTTTCAAAAAAAGGAATGAGGTACTTCTATCTAAAAATTGCCTTGTTTCATTTTCCACTAGTAAGAATAATTTGGTAAAATATTATGTGATGTTGTAGCCATGGATGCATTTCATATTTATCAGGGAGTCGAGGCTATTGCAATATGACAGTAATACCACCCAAAATGGGAGGAAGCATACTTACACATTTTGAAAGGATAATATCAAAAAATTGTGACAACAATGAGAGAAAATTACACCCAAACCTAAACAAGGGGATCGTTTCAACTTTCAATTTTCTCTCCATGGCCAGCTTCATCAAAGGGGCTGAATATAGTGGTATGATGTACACTTTAATAGTATGAATGTGACATCTTCCACTATGCCCACAGAAGTGAAAGGCCTTGAAGAGCATGTGGACATTATGCCAAATATTCTTCCTTTGGGTTTTCCACCCATCAGGGATAGCACCACAGACCTCAATCTGCGCTCTAGTTTACCGAATAAAGAAGCATATCGAATGAATCCAAAAGAGCTTGAGAAGATGAACAAGCAGGTTATTGGAGAAGGGTTATATATAGGAGAAATGATCATGTGGTGTACCTGCCTTATTGACACTAAAGAAAGATGGAGTGTGGTGAATGTGTAAACAACAGAAGCTATTAATAAGATTACTATCAAATACTGCTTAATTATACCATGGTTAGATGATATGTTGAAGTTATTAGTGGGTGCTAAGGTACCTTCCAAGATTGATTTGAAGAGTGATTATCATCAAACTTACATAAGACCTGGTGATGAATGGTAAACAGCATTTAAGACACGTGAAAACTTATAGAATGGGTTGCTATACCATTTGAATGCAGCCCGCATGCTTATGAGGGTGATGAATCATATGCTTGACCCTTTTATTTGGATATTTGTAGTTTTCAACTTTTCTGATGTTTTGTTGTACAGCCTTCCAATGCCAATCACAAGCAACATTTATGTGAAGTTTTAAGAAGGAAGAAGCTGTATATGAACTTGAAGAAATGCAGTATTATGACAGACAGCGTTTATTTCTTGTATGTGATATCTCATATCTGTTGAAGACCAATCCGAGGTGAACCTTATGCTAGAATGGCCAACTCCTATGAACATGCATGATGTCTGTACCTTTCATGGTTTGGTCACTTTTTATCACTGTTCTATTCGCAATATTTTTTTCCACTTCAATTGCTCTTATCACAGATTGCATGAAGAAAGGGGTTTCCCAATAACCTAAGAGGCTGAAAACAGTTTTCAAATGGTAAAGAAGATATCGAAGGCATCTGTATTTGCTATTCAAGATTTTTAGAAGCCACTTAAGATGGACTGTGATGAATCTCAAGTTGTCACTAGAGCTACCCTAAGTCAAGAAGGCATTTAAGGAGAAACTAAATGAGACATGAACAATATACTTCACACATGATGTAGAGTTCTATGTTATTAAGCAAACCTAGGTCACTACTTGGTACAAAGGGAGTTTATTTTGAATACTGACCATGAAGCATTGAATACATCAATGGACAGCACAAGCTAAATGGGCAACATGCTAAATGGGTAAACCACCTGCAAAAATTTAATATCACATTAAAACATCAGGCTGGAGTTTGGACTGAGGTTACTAATGTGCTAAGCTGAAGACCAGCAGCTTCATCAACAACTATAAAAATAAATGTCACAACCTTGATACTTTCAGATTTATACTAGGAAGGATACATATGTTGGATAATTTTGAAGGATATATTAGATGGATAAAACATTAATCCCAATGTGCATAACGGGTTTCTCTTCAAAGGAACTCGATTATGTGTACCAAAATGTTCCCTACAGAAAACGATTGCCATACAAATGCATGGTGAAGGTCATTTTGGCCCAGATAAGACCTTGGCATTGCTTGAGAAGAACTATTTCTGGCTGAAATTGAAGAGAGATGCCACTAGGCATGTAGAGAGGTATTATTTGTTTTAGATTTTGAAGAAGACTGTCAAAAAATGCAGGGTTAGACATCCCAACTCTAGTTCCTACAGCACCTTGGTTGGACTTGAGAATGAATTTGTTCGGTCTTCCACTGACACAACAGACCCAACAAGGAATGGATTCAATTACAGTAGTGGTATTTTTCCAAGAAGGCACATTTTATCCCTTCAAGGAAAACCATGGATGTGTCCCATGTGGCTAATATTTATATTAAGGAGATTGTTAATTTGCATGGGGTATCAAACATCACTTCCGGTCGTCATACGAAGTTCATTTTCCATTTTGGAGTTCTTTTAGCAGAAAATTGGTACAGAATTGCGTTACAACCGCTTATCATCCACAATCAGATGAGCAAACAAAGGTGGTTAATAGGAGCTTGGGGAATTTACTTCAAAGCTTTGCCGATAGCAAGCCAAAGCAATGGGATTTGACGCTATAAGATTAATTTCCTTTTGACAGGTCCAAGAACCGCAGCACTCAGCATAGTCCATTTGAAATTGCGTGAGGACATATTCTGAATAGCATCTTAGATCTGATGCCAAGTCCAATTCAAGGGAAAGTTAGTGAGGAACCTGAGAACTTCACTGAACATATTAAATCTGTCCTGAGCAAGTACGACAACAAATAGAAGCCAGCAACACAAAGTATGAGACAAGAGCTGATAAAAACCGTCCTAAGGCAGTGATTGAAGTTGATGACTATCTATAGGCAGTTCTAACCAAGGACAGGTTTCTAGTGTGAGAGTACAATAAGATGAGTAGAAAATGGGGCCCATGTGAAGTTCTGAACAAGATAAATGATAACAAATATCAGTTGAGACTACCAAAATATATTGGAAGTAGAGATGTCTTCAATGCCAAGAACTTTATACTATAAAAGGGAGATGCCGCTATTAATGATGATGATCATAACTTGAGGACGAATTTTCTCCAACTGGAGGAGACTAACGCACACTTGGTAGCCATTGATTTTCCAAGGGAACCACATGAAGTAGCCCAAGAAGGGCCAAAAGTGTAGACGTTTGCTTCACCTTGTCATGTCCTTAGTTTGTTTCATTCTATGCTTTGTCCAGGCAGAGACCTTTTTGCCATTTTTTTTTATTAACTTAGAAGTCATGTACTTGTCATATGCTATTTTAAGTGGAGTTATGTGCAGCCATGTTTCTTTTGCCTTTTAAGGATCTAGATTAAGTAGAATGGATGATCAAGATCTAACATCATAAGAGTTTCTTGGCAGCACATATAAATACTCTTATAAGACATATTTGGGGAATTTCTTTGAGTTTTTGAAAGAGAATACAGCAAGAAGAAGCATATCCCAACAATTTCTCTCCATTTTCTACCTTGGGATGTGATTTATTGGGTGATTTCTACCCTGTTTACAGTTTTCTTCTTGATTCTCCTCTTCATTTCCATTCTCCTCACTTCTAGTTGTAGATTTGAATTAGTAAACTACAGAAAGCCAGTTTGGACTGCATCGCAAACCCTTGTTATTTTGGTCTGCATGTTTATTCCATCTTAAAAAATGTAAAGTTCTTCACTCGTGCTGCTCCATAAGTCCATCATGGCCTCTGTAGACGCTTCAGTATACAATCTGGCATATGAACTAGAGACAAAAAAATTGGTTGTAGCATAGGCTAGGCCATAGCACCACAAAATCGTGGCAATATGTTGATGAAAGAAAGAAAGTATAGCACATCAAGAGGAAAAGTAAGGAGCTCTTGTAAAGGCTCTAAGATCAGTACAAAGCACACCAATATGCTCTAAACAAGGCTGAAACTTTCCATCTTTGAGAACAGAGAAACTCTTCCATTGCATCCAAAATAAGGGCCTCCAAAAGGCTCACGATAGATAGATGTATTCTCCCAAGCCAAAGCCTAATGAAATCAGATTCAAACCACCCATTTTACTTTAATCTAGAGCATTTAAAAGACTTTAAAAATACTAGTCAGAATTACCATTAGAACCCCACATGCCTAGCACAGGACTTTTACGTAAAGATAGCATGACATAAAATTTAGCTCTACCAAGACAGAACAAGAAAGATACACGAAAAGGACAATGAAACAAATTAATGACACAAGGGAATATAAGTCTCAAGGTGCTTTATGCAGTCCATTTTAGCAAGAAAATCAACAGCTAAAAAGCCTATATCAGACTCTTTAGGTGAGAGAAAACTCGAGCTCAATTTTCTGCCAGCTTCATCTTCTGAAGTGTCCCCATGGTGGAAATGAGATACTTGACATTCAAAAACCAAATGTTGAAACGTGACTTAGAAGCTTCAATTGATAGACAGTCACTGATTTTCTCTAGATTCCGCATGGCCCAATCTTCCGATCACTGATCTTGTTGTACTAACCTGTTGCAAACCTGTCTTCTGTCAACGCTGCTCACACATAATACAAACTTTGAAAACAACCCTTATCTGATGCATATCGGCTGTTACTTGTATTTGACATTGCTGGCTTCAAGTTGTTAGTGAACTTGTTCATGAGTTGACTTAAATGTATTCAACCATGTTTTGAGCCTTCTCACTTATCTTTTCCAAGTTCACGATGAGTACCAAGTCAGGAAAAATACTCAGGTTCTGCCCATACAAGATCGCAAAAGGGTTATGCTGACTAGTTGGATTCTTGGATCAGTTAAAAGCAAATTTAGCTTGAGGAAGTACCTGATCGGACTGTTTTGGATTGTTCCCCAACAAATTACACATCAAATTACACAACATCTATTTCCCACCTCCAATTAATGATCTGTTTATAGGTAATATGCAAAACGCAATCACTGTTCAATCCCTATTTTCTTCCACAATGTCCTCCAAATATGACTAATGAACTCACAATATAGATCAAAATTAATGGATAACAAAACCTCATGAAAACACATAAGCTTCTTTGAAGTAGAAATTAGCACATGGGAAGCATACATAATATTTTGACATGCAAGAGATTGCAACGTTTTAGAAAATCTATCCACAAGTTCAAAAACTGAATTCATACCCCTATTTGTTTGTGGGAGGCTAAATACGAAGTCCAAACATCAATATGACGAGATGATAAAACGGACAGCATAATATACGGTCCTGCACTATATGTTCGTCCCTTTGATGCTTGGCAAATCCAACACCTATACACAAATTTTGCAATGTCCCACTTTAATTTTGACAAATAATAGTCATTCCCAATTAAAGCTGATGTCCTTCACCATGCAGCTCTTTAATTATCTTCTCCTGTAGTAAGCAATCTAGAATACGTAGATGTGCCCCTAGAAAAGGAACCACTCCTGGACACAGAAATTTGTATGTTGCCTCAAAGTGACCCATTCCAACACCTGCCCAAAATAAGCATCAACCAGACATAATCCTTTGAAGATATAAACTCCACAACCTTCACTTCCACAGTAGACAATAAGGAAGACTTCTGACTCAATATATTAGCCACCCTATTGTGGGCTCCAACCTTGCGTTCCAATGTGAAGGTAATGCAACTTAGATATCCGATTGGCATGCCTTCGGCTAAGATTTTGCTTCCCATTAATTTTTTAGTGCCTAATGATATGAATACAAATTAATTTCCTTACACAGCAATGATGTCTCCAACGAAGTAATGCTTGGAAGATAGCATAGAGTTCTACATTATATGTGGAGCATTTGCTCCATTAGAAAGCAACTTCATGAAATCTCTTATACAAACAATTATAATGCCAAAATTGCTGTGGCGTCAGATTCTCCTAGGTGTAATTAATAGCTCTGACACCTCTTGCGCAAAACTGTATTGATCACAGGTATATGATGTGAAAAAGTAACCAAAAAAAATTAAAGAAATAGCAAACCAAAACACAAGGATTTACATGATTCACCCAAAAAATAGGGCTACATGATCCACGGTCGAAGACAATAAAGAACTTACACTATAATGGAGATTATAGGTACAAACGTACAGTGAAAATCACAAGAGAATATTCTACCATAACCTAGACCCAAGAAAAGCACACAAACACTCTCAACAAGAATCATACCATCATAATCCAGAGAGTGAACCATTTAAAAGTGCCCAACCACAAGAATCAACCATCCCAAGCTAATGCAAATGCTCCACCTAATAAATGTTCGAAACAAACAAAAGCAACAGAATACACCCAAGAGCCTCTAAACCATGGATACATAATATATCTCCATATAGGAGAAAACCATAGCTCTCCAACATGGAAAGCAGTCCCCAAGGAGACAACCACTCTCTCGAAACCTAGGCCTAAGAACACTTTTACAGGATTCCCAAGAGTATGATCTCATATGTAAACCAAAAACCAATACAAAAATAACTACGAAATTTTTTTTCCTACAGAAATACATTTGTAGACCAATAAGAATTCAATACAGATACTGAAAGAATTTATGGATGATATAATGAACCCAACCCACGAAAGTTGTGTCTGCCATGCAAATTTTGTGGCCTGAGCCATTCTACGATTGCCTTTACCTTCATTTAATCAGCTTGAATACATGCTAAAGAAACTTAACCAAGAAAGTTTACACAATATTATAAAACAGCATTTCTTTAGATTAGCTAACACTGACTCCCAGCGTATAGTACTCAAAACCTCCCATATATGTTGCTTATGTAAATTAATAGGACTGTAAACGAGAATGCCAATGAAATAAACTACAACAAACTTTTTGATGAATGATTTCAGCATGTAATTCAACAATATCATGAATTGTAATAACCCAAACTAAATTCATAGGCTCACTGTTTAATTAATAAAAGAATAGGGAGTAATTTAAAATTTTAGTAAATTAGTTCATTAGTTTGACTTTGACTTGTTGTGATTGGTGGATTGTATTGTAGGAAACTAAGTGCAACACACACAATTATAACTCTCATAAGTTATAATGAAGGGCTAGGATTTCATAGGAATTCTTAATCTAATCTAATGGCTGAGATTTAATAAGGAATTAAATCTAGTTCTAATCTAATAAGGAATCAATTTAGAAAGGAATTAATGTTAGTTCAACTAAAACAAGGACTCTTAATCTAATGGTTAGGATTAAGTAGGACATTACTAATCTAATCTAGGGGTGGAGAATTAATACTAAATCTAAACTAATAAGGACTCCTAGACTAAGTTAAACTAGGAAGAAAATCTATAAAAGGATGAAAGTTGAACGTATGGACCATATTCCATGAAAAGAGGAGAGAGAAGAAGAGATTAGCAACAGGAGAAAAGTTCAAAGGTTGGAGATTGAGAAATTGCAGAAGATTCAGACTTTGAAGAAGAAGTAGAAGGTGTTCTACTCAATACCATCGATAATTCGAGGTAAGTACTCGAATAAGACTCTATTTTCGATATGAAATAGGTATATGTGTCATATTCCTTGAGTATGACATAGCATATCTCTCTAAAGTCTACTTCTTCTTGAGCAAAGCATGATCAAAGTTAATATTTTCTGGGTTTGACTACCAAATAAGGATCAAGGTAAGCAAGGTGGGTTGTTTAACTATAGGTTTTTCACGGATTTTAGTTCCATGATGATTGTTTTAATTAAATCTTTGCTTTAAAGGATTATATGGAATTTTTTTGAGATTTCTAGGACTTTTCCCGAGTGTCGGCAAACTAACGGTGGACCGCTAGTCTACCGCTAAGTTTTCTGGGTGGTGTCAATCACCTACCGGTGTACCGCACACCCTACCGACCTTTGTGTTTTTTTTTTTATTTTGGCCATTGTTAGCTTACCGAGGATCAGCGGTCTACTGCGAGGTTGCCGTGACCCTGTCGGCAGACTAGCGGCAAGGTCAGGGGTGTACCCCAAAACTCAAATTTGTCCAATTTGCATGAAACTTTACCAACATATCTAAAATACCTAATTAAGAATGTTAGTGATGTTATAAAATGATTTTGATATGTATTTGGCATAGATTACCTATTGAGGAGACTTTTGTTATGTTTGCCCAACATGTGAATTTTTTATTTTCATTCATATCATAGTTAAGCATATTATGTTCATATTTTACTCATTATATTACACATGTTCATCTACACAAGTGATTGCTTAGTTAATTGCACAATTCACTTTGCACAGCATAGGCCTATGGAGCATCTAGACCTTCATTTGGGTCTAATGCCTTGACTTGACCCCATAATTCTATATTTCTGGAAATTATGGATATAATGAGAGGTATTGAAATCTGGAAATTTCAATATAAGTAAGGAAGTCCCGAATGGACTGATTTGAATGTGTTAAGGGAGTCGCGATCCCAATAGACCAACCTTTATTCATGTCTTGTTGACAGATGCCGAGTGAAATTATGTTAGTAGATCGGGTAATGTATGGTTTACAAGGGAAAGTTTACATTGGGGGGGGCCTGGATATGTTCCCATGATAAAAAATAAGGTTTGGGAATTGTGCCCATTTGGTCGCAAGCCCTTGAAACTGCAATGCACATATAGAATAACTCCCTATTCTGCCATGTATTCAAGGGATGATTTTCATCTTGGATAGGCAGGGGTTGAATCTGGTGTGAGACATACACTATTCGAATGCCAAACAGCATGCATATTGCATTTTATATGATTGTGCTTGAATCACGCGTGGTGAATATATATATTGCTGCATGAGCATGCATTGCATTCATTAATAATTGAACCAGCATATCATATTGCATTGCACATCACAACATATCATATTGCATTGCACATCACATCATATCATATTTCATATACTAATATTATGTTTTTGTCTATGGGAATACCAATGGATAGTGGATTTATCCTAATTCATTCTTAAATATTGTTTTGATTTCTTTACTTACAAGCAAAGTGTAGCTTAAGCTTTCAAGCAACCATATTTCAGGATCTATAAATGGAGGACAGTAGAACTATAATGATCAAGACGGAGGACAAGAGTACTACGGAGATATTAGTTATAATGAGAACATTGTTTAATGACTTTAGTAGATTTTGTAGTAGGATTTATTGGCTTTTATGTTTTATTTGATTTTATCATTAGTTAGCATTAGATTTGAGTAGTTGGTAGGATTTTGATTGAAGCATGAGACTAGGAGTAGTTTATTTCCGCAATTTGTTTGATTGGATATTTTTATGGATTTTTAATTCCAGATTTTATAATTATCTTAATGGATTCAATGTGTTTGGCAATGTACTGACTACCACTACCATGTGGAATGGGGTGACAATCATATTTCGAATCTTTAGGGACTTCAATGAGATCTCTAGGTTTGGGATGTGACATGAATTTAAAGGGGCATTACACAATCCAAATGGAAAATTGGCTACTCGTACAAGCCCTCTTACGTTTTAAACAACCTCGTACGTCCGTGGTGATAGCCAGTTAACCACGTTTTAAGATAATTTAAGAAAGGACTTCTGCACATGCCAATAGATCTACGTCATCATCCAACAGAGGAATTAGAAAACAGTACTTCACCAAAGTTATATTAAGAACTCGACTATCAACACACACACGCCAGATACCATTTTTCTTTGAACAAGTAAAGAAGGAACAGCACAAGGGCTCACAGTCTCCTGTGTATACTCCCTCTCAAAAGCTGATTTAATTGTCTATACAAGTCTCCACAAGTTATATCATTCTTAGGGCATCTAAAATATATTCCCCTAATGCTTTTAAAACTACTTTAACATTAGTGGCAATTTAATTAACAACCAACCCATGCACATACAGACCCAAGGCATCAAGCAAGAAATATTCTTGAAGATTCTTCATTACGTTATTTAAAAATACCTTAACACAGGACATAAGGAAAGCTCTTCTAAAGAGTCCTACTCCAAATGACAAAGGTGCCATATCGCCACTTTGACCACTTTATATGACAGTAAATTTTACATTCTACATAAAAATAGGAACCTTAAACAAGATAGCAAAAGTAGGTGAGATGACGCACAAAAATGACATACCTCTCCTCCTGTTTGGAAAACCCAACAAATGTTGCCAGTCATAAAATCAAGAAAATATATTTTCCCTTTGAAACATCCAACCACAACCTAAAGAGAAATCAAAATGAACAATAAACAAAAACCCTTTTCAGAACTTGTATGAAAACAAACCAGCCTGATACAGCAAGAACACGAACAGAGATCAACCTGGGAAAAATCACCAAGAATCGCTGCTGAGCACTCAACCCTTCCTTCTAACTTGATCTCCCACTGGACAAAACCACTAGACCAATTTATATGATTATTAATACAACTTTGAAAGCAAAATCTCAAATATTCATTAAGAAATGTGTCTTTTACCTTTTTTTCACAACCAAATAATTCATTGGCATATGATAGAAAAGTGATGTGCTTAATTTCCATATAGTTTAATCACACTTCTAAGCTTTCATTTTATGTCATTTTATCTTATTTTAATTAGAATATAGTGCCATTTACCTCATCTTGTGTATTTTTCGTAGGAAGCATCATATTGGAACAAAGAGAGCACATTGGAGTCAAAGAGGAGAAATCATGGAAGAACTTGCAATGAAAGTCATTCTCTTGTTCCCCTTAGTTTTACTTCGACTTTTGCCAAGTAAAAAGTCATTCTAAAAATAGTATAGAAGAGGGCCAAGGCTTCCAGACGTCCCTAGCTTGATTGGTGTTTAAATTTAAAAGAAGAGTGCTCCACAAGAAAGGGAGTTTCTATTTTGAGTTTAGGACAGTTATCTTCCAGAATTTCACTGAACAGATCTCGGTATTTTGGTCATAACTCAATGAAGAAAAGTCCAAATAAGGTGATTTCGGTGGCCTTGGAAAGATACGAAGGAGAGCTACAAATTTTGTTAAGAGACCGAAGTCCAAATCGATCCTTTCGAAGGTCAAATCGGCGCTACAAGAGGAAACTCGTCAAGTTTCCTGTTTGGAGGAAATCAAAAGGAAGTTACCATTTTCTTCATTTTCTTTTTCAAACTAAAGAGAACGATTTGGAGCTCAATAAGAGGGGATTCTAAGGCATCTTTCAAAGGAGACACTAACTATTGGATACTTGGGACAAGGTTGAATATGTGAACAGCAAGAGAAATTGGCGAGATTCATTGGAGGCTAGAAGGATTCGATCTTCATAGAGTTCTTTCTTTCCCCTTCTTATTTTGATTAATTTTTCTTCTTTGAAGTTGATCTTTGAATTCTTTTATATTAATGTTTTTTATTAGAACAATGAATGATTTTAGTTTTATTCTGAACTAACTCTATTTGCTAAGGTTACGATGTAGCCTAACCATGAAGTTTTGAATCGTTCTAATGATGCTATTGAAATTATAATCGATGGTTGAGTATTTTACCACAGTTCTTAATCTGTTTAGATGCTTGATCACCATTTAAACGTTTTGTTAATTGTATTGAGACCGAGAGGAGATGTGCAATGTTAGTTTCTTGTGATAAAATACCATATTCTACATGTTAATAGAGATATTTACATGGTTTATGTAGCTTTGTTTAGAAAATTCATAGAACTTAATGTGCTTACATGCTTTTAAATTCACATAGAGATATAGTGGGTTATTGCATGGGGATAATTTCATTGGTGCTCGAGAGAGACCTTTGGATAGGTTAGGGGTTTTCGCTTTCAACTTGGATTGTAATCTTGAATAGCATGACTAATTAGGATTTGATTCGGATTGGTTATGGTGAAAGCGGATGCCTTAGTGTTTTAATCAATTGGTGAATTTTGTTATCTTTTTTTCTTTGTCCTTGATATCGTTTTATTTAATTAAGTTGTTAATTTAAATTTCAGTCATTATTCTTATTATTTGGTTCTCTAAATAGAATTTAGGGTAGTAATTTCAGTACTTAGTAGCTAATCATTCTCTGTGGATTCGACACTCGTATTTCATCATTCTATTACTTGCCACGATTTCGTACACTTGCGAAAAATCCTATCAAGGTTTTTGGCGCTGTTGCCAGGGAATTTATTTTTGTTACTAATATTGATACTATTTATTCTTAATCCTATTTGGATTTTATTACTTTTCTTAACTGTTTATTTGATATATTTAGATTTAATTTAATCTTAATTTTCTCTTAAATTTTTAGGTCTTGTGCCGCATATGCGACAATCGAGAAGCTTTGAACTCTTGCTTGTTGATCCCGAAATTGATCGTACTCTTAGGCAATTAAACAAGGAGAAGAAGAAAGCTTCGACAAGCTCACAAGTTGCAATGGAAGATCAAATTGAGGGGGCTGACAATAACATGGCTTTAAGAGACTATGCCATGCCTTTGGTCACCGGAGCTACTACAAGCATTAGGCGGCCCGCTATTCAAGCCAACAATTTTGAGATAAAGCCAGCCATCGTCCAGATGATTCAATTAACTGTGCAATTTAGTGGCATACCGAATGATGATCCTAATGCTCACATAGCAAACTTTCTGGATATATGTGATACTTTCAAACATAATGGAGTCTCCAATGATGCTATTTGGTTACGACTCTTTCCATTCTCTCTTCGAGACAAAACAAAGGGGTGGGCGAATTCACTTCCACCAATGACAATCACTACATGGGACAGCTTGGCTGAAAAGTTCTTAGCGAAGTTCTTTCCTCCATCAAAAACTGCTAAGATGAGGAATGATATCACAACCTTTGCTCAATTTGACATGGAGTCACTATATGAAGCATGGGAGAGATATAAAGACTTGCTTAGATGTCCACACCATGGTGGAGGCCGCAGCTAGTGGACCTTTGATGGGAAAACCATACGAGGAAGCATACATCTGCTTGAGGAAATGGCTTCTAACAACTATCAATGGCCATTAGACCGAATGGGACCAAAAAGGACACAGGGAGTTCACGAAATTGATGCTTCTACTACTTTAGCTACTCAAGTTGCTACTTTATCTAAGCAATTAGGTAATATAAATGTGAATGCCATCCAATCAACTAATGTTGTTTGTGAAATCTTTTCGCAACAAGTACATCCGAGCAAGCCAACTTTGTATCAAACTTTCAACGCTCAAACAATCCTTATTCCAACACATAAAACTCAGGTTGGCGTAATCACCCAAATTTCTCTTGGAGTAGCTCTCAAAATGCCATAAAGCCACCTCCCGGTTTCCAGCCCCAAGAAAAGAAGTCAAACATGGACGAGTTGCTCACTAAGTTCATGCAAGATACCACAGGATTCATGCAATAGGCCAGAACAACTTTCAAAAATCAAGATGCTAGCATCCGAAATCTTGAGCACCAAATGGGGCAATTCTCTAAGCAATTGGCGGAAAGACCTCAAGGATCCCTACCAAGTGATACAATCACCAATGCAAAGGAACATGTTAAAGCTATAACATTGAGAAGTGGAAAAGAGCTCGAACTTCAACAAGAAGCCAAGTAAGAGGGTGAATATAAGGAGGAAGCCGCGGCGAGACCATTTGAGAGCCATGACGAAAGCGGCAATACTGTTTTGCCCTCTTCTCTTTCTTCAAAACCTTCTCCTTATATCCCTCCTATTCCTTTTCCACAAAGATTGCGAAAAAATAAATTAGATAAGTAGTTTTCTAAGTTACTTGATGTTTTTAAGAAATTGCATATTAACATTCCTTTTGCAGATGCGTTGGAACAAATGCCCAGCTATGCCAAATTCATGAAAGAACTTTTGTCCAACAAAAGGAAATGAGAGGAGCATGAAACCGTGATGTTAATCGAGGAGTGTAAAGCCATTTTGCAGAACAAGCTACCACCAAAGCTAAAAGATCCAGGGAGTTTCACTATTCCTTGCACAATTGGACATTCTTATTTTGATAAAGCTTTGTGTGATTTAGGTGCAAGTATTCATTTGATGCCCTTCTCCGTTTTTTGAAAATTAAGGATAGGTGAAGCTAAGGCAACAACTGTGTCTCTCCAATTGGCAAATAGATCCATTAAACACCTGAGAGGTATATTTGAGGATGTCCTTGTTAAAGTTGACAAGTTTATTTTCCCTGCAGATTTTATTGTTTTAGATATGGAGGACTGGGAAATTCCACTCATTTTAGGCCGGTCATTCCTAGCCACGGGAAGAACTCTTATCAATGCTCAGCAAGGAAAACTCATCCTTAGAGTGCAAGAGGAGCAAGTCGTCTTCGATGTGTTCGAAGCAATGAAATATCCCTCTATAGTTGACTCATCTTTCCAGATTGACACTATTAGCAAGCTGGTAGCCGATACTTTCCGAGAGAACAATCCAAGGGAACCATTTGAACCATGCATCACTCACTACGAGACGATCCAATCCGAGAACACAAGCATTAGGGAATGTGCACAATACTTAAAAGCGTCACCACCTTATACTCACAAGAAGAAGCCGAAATTTGAGGAGCTGGAGAAAAGAACTTCCCAACCAATTCCGTCAATTCAAGAGCCCCCCAAACTTGAGCTTAAGCCTACATGAAAGATTGCACCAAGTCAAGCGAATGACTATAACCAAGCGCTTTTTGGGAGGCAACCCAAGTGTTTTTAAACTTTCGATTTTTGTTCTGCTTTCTTTCCCATTATTTCTTTTTACTTTTTTTTTTTTTTCATTTTGTTCCAGATTTGGCAAATTTGGGGGTCTCTCAAGTTCGTTAAAGTTGCATCTTAAAGTCGACCTTCTTTTGCAAAACTGGGGAGTATATCTTTTCCCTATCTTTATTTTATTTCCTGTCTTCAACATTGAGGACAATGTTTGATTTAAGTTTGGGGGTAGGGGATTGAAAATTTCCTTTATTTTTAAAAAATTTCAATTTTTTATTTTCGTTTTTAGTTTTGTTAAAAAAAATATTAAAAGAAAAAATAAATTATTGGTTTACTTTGTTTTCTTTTTGTTTTTGTTTTGGTTCAAAAGCCTATGATAAGAACTTAGTTGAAATTGAGTAAAGCTTTTGGAAAGATAAGAATATTGTTTGTGTTTCATGATTAAAACTTGTGCTTATTTTATTTCATTCATAATTCTTTGAACATTTTGAGCACATAACCAAGATCATTTCATTGATTTGCTTACTTAGAGAATGTTTGTGTAGATTTTGTAATTCTCATGATCTCACTGAGCTCTAGAACCTGTTTGATTATCTCTCGAGGTGAAATCCAAGACAATACAATACTAGGGAGATGATTTAGGCCATTTTTGGATTGGTTGAGCCTTTCTAGCATTTACCCTTTGAATGTCTCTCTCTATAATCACCCCTTTGAGCCTTATTTTCACTAGCATTTTAGTTCATTTAAACCACAACATCCCTGCCCTTTTAGCCGGAAACACTTATATCCTTACCTCTCTAGAGAATTCATGTTGTATATGTGTCAAGAGTAGAGAGTTCTAAAGTGTGTAAAGAGAGCAAGAGTTTGTGTAAAAATTGAAGTTTGTGGTTGAAAAATAAAATTCAAAGCAAGTGAAGTAGAAGCTCCTCAACCCCAATGTCCAAATCTCAAGTTTGGGAGTTCATGGTTTTGAAAAGAAATAAATAAATAAATAAATTATTTTCAAAAGAGGTGCTTTGAATAAAGAAGAAGAGAGAAGTTCTCATGAAAATGAAGAAATGGTGGTTTGAAAAAAATTTTATATAGAAAGCTCATTTGAAAGATATTCTTTATGTGCTACAATGGTACTCTCTATGCTTCGCATTATGCTTCATTGATTCTCTAGCTCTGAGTATCCTATCCTTTCTTTGATTAATACCTAAGCCTCACATTGCAAGCTTAATAAAGACCTTTTGATCATTGGTGTTGTTTTTGTCTACATTACTGGAGAGAGGTTTGAAAAGTAGGCATATGAAGTTCGAGAATTTATTCTCATAGAGATCGCTCTTAAATCACTAGTTTGCACAAACTCATCTGGGTTACAGGTTATGGTTTGAAATTGGTTAATCACACACATACTCAAAGAGTTCTTTGTGGAATAAGATTTGTTCTTGAATCGAGGATAAAACTTTGATAATATTTGAGTTTTTCCTTGAGCTATACTCTTTATACAATTTTTGAGGCAATGCTTTGTGAAATCAAACCAGCTTAAACGATGTTTTTCCTTGAGGACTAGCAAATGTTAAGTTTGGGGATGTTTGATGTGCTTAATTTCCATATAGTTTAATCACACTTCTAAGCTTTCATTTTATGTCTTTTTATCTTATTTTAATTAGAATATAGTGCCATTTACCTCATCTTGTGTAATTTTCGTAGGAAGCAACATATTGGAACAAACAGAGCATATTGGAGTCGAAGAGGAGAAATCGTGGAAGAACTTGCAGTGAAAGTCATTCTCTTGTGTCACTTAGTTTTACTTCGACTCTTGCCAAGTAAAAAGTCATTCTAAAAATAGTATAGAAGAGGGCCAAGGCTTCTAGACGTCCCTAGCTTGATTGGTGTTTAAATTTAAAAGAAGAGTGCTCCACAAGAAGGAAGTTTCTATTTTGAGTTTAGGAAAGTTACCTTCCAGAATTTCACTGAACGGATCTAGGTATATTGGTCATAACTCAGTGAAGAAAAGTCCAAATAAGGTGATTTCGGTGGCCCTGGAAAGATACGAAAGAGAGCTACAATTTTTGTGAAGAGACCGAAGTCCAAATCGATAGTTTCGAAGGTCAAATCAGAGATACAAGAGAAAACTTGTCAAGTTTCCTGTTTGGAGGAAATCAAAGGGAAGTTACGATGTTCTTCAAGGTTTTCTTTTTCAAACTGTAGAGAACGATTTGGAGCTCAATAAGAGGGGATTCTAGGGAATCTTTCAAAGGAGACACTAACTATTGGATACTTGAGACAAGGTTGAAGACGTGAACAACAAGAGAAATTGGCGAGATTCATTGGAGGCTAGAAGGATTCGATCTTCATAGAGTTCTTCCTTTCCTCTTCTTATTTTGATTAATTTGTCTTCTTTGAAGTTGATCTTTGGATTCTTTTATATTCATGTTTTTTATTAGAACAATGAATGCTTTTAGTTTTATTATGAACTAACTCTATTTGCTAAGGCTACGATGTAGCCTAACCATGAAGTTTTGAATCGTTCTAATGATGCTATTGAAATTATAATCGATGGTTGAGTATTTTACCACAGTTCTTAATCTGTTTAGATGCTTGATCACCATTTAAACGTTTTGTTAATTGTATTGAGACCGAGAGGAGATGTGCAATGTTAGTTTCTTGTGATAAAATATCATATTCTATATGTTAGTAGAGATATTTACATGGTTTGTGTAGCTTTGTTTAGAAAATTCATAGAACTTAATGTGCTTTACATGCTTTTAAATTCACAGAGATATAGTGGGTTATTGCATGGGGATAATTTCATTGGCGCTCGAGAGAGACCTTTGGATAGGTTAGGGGTTTTCGCTTTCAACTTGGATTGTAATCTTGAATAACATGATTAGTTAGGATTTGATTCGGATTGGTTATGGTGAAAGCGGATGCCTTAGTGTTTTATTCAATTGGTGAATTTTGTTATCTTGTTTTCTTTGTCCTTGATATCGTTTTATTTAATTAAGTTGTTAATTTAAATTTCATTCATTCTTTTTATTATTCGGTTCTCCAAATAGAATTTAGGGTAGTAATTTCAGTACTTAGCAGCTAATCATTCTCTGTGGGTTCGATACTCGTATTTCATCATTCTATTACTTGCCACGATTTCGTACACTTGCGAAAAATCACATCAGGGGTCTTGAATTTTTTTAGAGTTACATTTTTGCTCTGTTGCACACACCCACTGTTCTTTCTGTCGTGGCTGTCTCCAATTCCTATGGTACCAGTTGCAAGACTGACTTCTGATCAAAATGTTGCCCAGATTGAGGGTTCCTTTGGTTTCTCTCAGATGTAGAATTTTTATGTGGAAAGGTGGTTGATGTGGGGATGGAGTTGATGGCAGTGAAAGAGGATTCTGATGTGACTACGTCAAGTGGAAGTTCTATTCAGGGTAATTGCATTACTGTATGGAAGATGGGTGTAGGTATAGGCTGTCGGAATGGGATCAGATTGAGCAGGTAGCCTCTTTGCTTCAGATTGAAGAGAGGGATCAGTCATGCGAAGGAGGGCAGTAGCATTGTGTAGAGACCCTAGAAAATCTAGGACACTAACACACACATCCATGTTTTATTTATTGGTTTGCATAGAAGTTTTTGCATTTTAGTTTAAGTGATAAATCTGATTGGTTAGATGCATATAACACCGTACATGAGCATGCACTCAATAAAACCTTTTAACATTTTAAAAACATAAAAGATCAAGGGCTGAGATTTAATCCCAGCCCTCAAGCCTTTATAAGTGATATATTTAAGTTTTGATTAGGGCTGCTAGCAATCCTGACCATACATTGAGTGTAACAGCTAAAGAAAGAGGTCAAAGGGGGGGAAGCTAACGAGACCTAGGGTTCGTTCAAAAGATGAGGCTTCGGGATTTCTTGTGAAGACGTTTTCAACTACCAACTAAGTATTCTCTCCATCTTTAATAGATTAAAATGCTTAGATGTTGGTTTAAGGTATAGAACTAAGATTTAGAGTGTTAAGATCAATCAATTAAAACCAAGATTTTCCATGTCGATGTCGCTTGGATTGTCGCCAGGTTGACCGATTGACATGTCGCCAGCACGAGGGAAAAAAGGGAAATATGGGGGTTTCTATGGTTTTTTCCCCCAAGTTTTAAACAGCCCTAATTAGTGTCTATATGATTATTGTATGATTGTTTGACTGACTACGTGCTTGTATGACAACTTGCGAATAAGTTTGGCATCACATCCATCCATCTAGGAATATTGTAAGATATATGTTGCATGCAACAGATAGACTCGGAATGTTGAGATTGGGTAAAGGAAATTTTATTCCATGTCAATATTATTAGGAATAGAGATTTCTACATGTTTATTTATTTATTTATATGTTGATTTATGGATTTTAGGGAGAGCTGGTGTAATTTTATTTCACATTCCTTGGGTTTATTTTGGATCCTTCATATTAAGGGAATGTTAGTTAAATTCAGCTGCTGTGTCGAATATGTTTATTAAAAAAATGGTGGTTAATATATAACAGTAAAATTATTGAATTTCAATTCTAAGTTGGGAATCGGGTTTTGTGTTGTGCAACATATACTATGAGTCTAGAATTGGGGCGTGACATATTGGTAGCACAGGTAAGTCTAGAGTTTTGCGTAAGTTAGAATGGTCTCTCCAAAGATAAGTTTTGTTTTAATGAAGATTTTCAGCTAGAATTTGAGAGGAAAGGGAGGATGACAAGAAGAGTGCTCTCAAAGCTTTATGCTTGAAGGTTAAATATGATGTTGTGGTTATTCAGGAGACTAAGAAAGAAAGGGCTGGCAAGAGATTGATTAGAAGGGTGTGGGATGGTTGAAATAGAGACTGGGCCTTGATGCCATCTATTGGAGTTGCAAGAGGTATATTTTGATTAGTTGGGACTGTGCCAAGGTGTTTGGACACAATATTAGGATAGAGTCATTTTTTATATTTTTTATGTTTAAGAGTCTTATGGATCAGTTGGAGTGGGTGTTTTCAAGCGTGTATGGGCCAAATAGGCCTAGGTTAAGGCCTAAGGGAATCCTTTTGAGAGGAGATTAGGGTCTTTAATGAGAGATGTTGGTTATATTTGTGTTTGATTGGTGACTTTAATGTGACGTGGTTCTCTCACGAGTCATGAGAGGTCGAGGAGTGGTAGGAATGCACATAGTATGGGAAACTTTTCTCAACTCATTAATGATTGTCAATTGATAGATTATCCCTTTAGGGGAGCCAATTTCACCTGACTGAATATGCAAAGCTCAGTGATTTGTTGCAGGCTTGATAGAGCCCTTGTTAGTGTAGACTGGGATATCCATTTCCCGTATATTGCCCAGAAGGTTCTCTCGAAACATATCTGATCAGTTCCCATTATTGTCATCTATGAAGGTCCCTCATCGGGACCCCACACCTTTCAGGTTTAAGAATATATGGTAATCTCAACCTTCTTTCCATTAGTAGGTTGGGCAAGTTTATAAGAATGGAACAGGTGTATCTTTGGATTTCTAGGAGAGAAGAAATAGAACTAGGGTGACTCTGTTTGTGCATTGGACAGAAAGGAGAGAGTAAGTTGAATGTGGAAGAGTTGGTAAAGCGTTGTCAGTTCAAGAGTGAGCTGGATAAGGTCCTTCAAAATGAGTCTAGTTGGAGGAAGAATTCGAGAGCAATTTGGCTTACGGAAACTAATGCTAACACTAGATTCTTTTATAAGATGGCTAATGGGAGAAGTAGGATCAACTTTTTGTCGAGGATGGAGATTGATAAGGAGGTGGTAGATAATCCAGAGGGTATTGTCGAGTCATTGTCTTTGTCTATTTGAGGTTGTATACATCTAAGGAGGTGTTCTTTGATGTGAGCAAGCTGGGAAGAGGTTGATTTTTATCAAGGTCGATGGTTAGAGAGGGATTTTAAGGAAGGAAGATTAAGGAGATTATGGAGTTGGAGAAGGATAAGGTGCTTGGGTCAGATGGGTTCACTATGGCTTTTTTTTACGACTTCAGAGATTTAGTTAGGGATGGGTTTTCAGAGAGTTCTACTTGTCAGGGTACATAAACAAAGTTACAAATGCTACTTTTTTGGTTTTGATCCCGAAGGAAGGAGCTTCTCAGATCAAGGATTTTAGACCCATTAGCCCAACTACGAGTTTGTATAAGATTATTGCTAAAGTGTTATCCCTTTGATTTATGGTGCTGTTGGAAGCAATCCTAACTTCCAATCGGAATGCTTTTATCTACTGGAAGCAGATTTCAGACAGTACTTTGGCTGCTAATGAGTGTGTTGAAGAGAGATGTGTAGGAGTGGGTTGTGTTTAAGCTTAATTTGGAGAAGGGTTATAATAGAGTGGAGTGGCGTTGTTTATTCAATGTTGGAATGAAAAGGGTTCGGAGTCAGATAGTGCATGCGGATTGGGGGGTGCATTAGGAAGGTATCTTCTCCTTTGTCCTTGACAGAAGCGTGAAGGATCAGGTTTGCCATTTAGGGGACTTATGCAGGGATAACCTTTATCCCCTTTTATTGCTTACCATAATTGGCGATGTCCTTGGCCATCGTTTTAGTAGGGCGAAGGAGGTAGGTCTTGTTAGAGGTTTTAGGGAGGGGTGGCTATATCGCACTTGAAGCTTCGTAAAGACACGATCTATTCCTAGAAGAGACCTAATGTTTTCGACTAAGTGCATTCTAAACGTTTTAAAATGATATTAGATCCCAAGGCCAATTTGGAAAAAAACTGTACATCAGAATCCACTTGGATGAGAGTCATGTGCATGTCTAGGCAAACATTTTGGGTTGTGAGTGTGGGGAGTGGCCACTGAGATAATTACCCCCCCTTGGTGACAACCCTTGAAGTTTTGAGTTTCTGAAATCCTCTTCTTGCGATGGTGGTAAGAAGATTAGCCATGTGGAAGAGGGATTATATGTCTTTTGGTGGTTTATTTATTTTTTTGATCAGTAACGAAGGATTTTATGAAAGGAGAAGAATGTACAAAAACAAGCAGAAAAGTAGTCAGTTCCCTAAGCCAGCGAACCAACTACACTGAAAACAAAATTACATAGGAAAAGAAAGCCTAGAAATCTGAAAATAAAAAGGACTACATAGTAATAATGGTCTCCCAACATCTAACCAAGTCCGAAGAAGACATTGGTGGTTGTTTCACTGTGATTCAGACGTCTTTGGCAAACTTGCCGGTTTACTTCATGTCCCTTTTTATGATACCTGTTCAGGTGGCTAAAGCCATTAAAAAGCTTTAGAGGGATTTTTTGTGGGATAGCGGGGGTTAGTAGAAAGATCATTTGGTTAAGTGGGAGGAATTTAGTAGAGAGAAAACCAAAGGTGGGATCAATTTGGGTACCAGATTAGAAAGAAACTTAGCCTTGCTTGGAAATGATTATGGAGGTTCAGCAATGAGAAAGAGAGTCTATGGTAAAGTAATAACTAAAAAAAGTATGAGACTCGTGAGAATGGATGGGATGTCAACTCCGTCCAAGGTGTATAGAAGTAGTATTTGGAAAGGTGTCTTTTCTCTTTCACAATTATTTCTTCCTTTGATTAGTTTCAGTGTAGGTTCTAGAGTTTTTGTTAGTTTTTGGTCAGATTTATAGTGGGGAGAAATGCCTTTAGCGAGTTGATTCCCTCATCTTTTCTGTCTTGCTATCTTGAAAAAAGCCATTTGCTCATGTTCTCTCATGGTCTTCTAATGATTTAGTCTGGAATTTGTCATTCAGACAAGACCTTAGGCTAGCTCATTTGATAGAGCTTTTTGTGTTATTTAATCTCCTTGATAATGTGTTTATTGACGAGTGTGGAGTTAATGTGAGGGTCTAGGCCTTGGATCATAGTGGTTGATTCACAACCAAGTCCTCCTTCTCTATGGACACCCCCCACCCCTCATTGAAACTTTTTTTTACAAAATCAATATGGCAGACATGCTGCAGAGGAGAAAGATACACCTAGATATATCTCCTAGTGTTTGTTTTATGTGCATGGACCATGGGAAAGACAATGGATCATTTCTTCCTACAGTGTATCATGGCTAGACATGTCTAGTTCTTCCCTTACACTTGATTGGAGTAGCATCGGCTATGCAAGATTTTATTGGTACGTTGAATGGAGTTTTGGAGGGTTTGCAAAGATGAGTAGATTACTATTTCACTACCATGTGGACCATATGGGGAAGACAGAAATAGGCGTATATTCGAGAATGGGAGGAGATCAATTCCAGCTCTTCATGACTCAGTGATGGCGTCATCAACTAGTTGGGTAGTTTCCCATCCGTTTGCAAAGGACAATCTATACAAGATATATTGAGATTGTGGACTACAGTTTCATTCTCATAGCCTTTTGTGGAGTGTGTGACTATTTGTAGGAGGCCCCCTACCATGGGAGCCATCAAGCTTATTTTGATGGTTGCTCATTAGGGAATCTAGGTCCCTTCAGCATTGGAGGAGTACACAGGGATTATAAGGTTCATGTCATACTTTCCTTTTCGGGTCCCTTTTGGGGGCGGTGGTTCAGTTAGGCGGAGCTACTGGTTCTATTGTTATGGTCAAGGGAGGAAAGTTTTAGGGGCTATACTTTTCTAATTGTAGAGGGAGACTCAGATATAGTTATTTCTTGTTTAGGGATCACTTACAAGGGTTTTAGCATCTATGCCGTCTCATATGGGTGGCTAGAGCCTTATGTTGTGGATGGAACATCTTGTTCGTCCATATTCACAGTTCGGCCAATACATTGGCAGACAGATTAGCCAAAGAGAGTGTGGGTTGGGAGAGGATGGTCATGGGCATTTTCATGGATCACATGTAGATGGGTTTGGTGCATTGGGTTGGGTATATACCTTTCCTAGGTGCTCCACCTTTTTGGTGTGCCCCATGTGGAATTACTCTCTTTGCACATTCTTCAACCTCCTTTTTATGTACTGCAGCTTGGTTACTGATCTATATATACAGATATATATTTATACATATACATATATACATATATATATATATATATATATATATATATATATATCTATATATAATACTAAA